>JANHJO010003658.1:393257-408971 GCA_032468235.1 Pseudoxyrhopus heterurus | reverse complement strand
TACATAGAACTGAAGAAGCTTCTTAGATGAGAAGAGAAATGTCTTCAAGGAAAAACAAAGAAAGTCCAGTTGCCTTTTGAAAAAGCACCTTTGGGACAACCATGGCCTAGATGAGAAACTCCATAGACTTTGTTGAGGATGTCATTTTGCTCATGGCTCAACTCATTAGTCCTCACTCCCAACTATTTCCAGCTGGACTCTTTATATTCTCTATGTAACTCTTTGGTTTATGAAGCACAATTTTCTCTACCAATGATTCAGAACCTTTTGCTCTGTCAAAGAAACTAAGTCTCACCAACATGGAGGGGGGTGGAATTTATAGGAATTATGCTGAAAAGAAGGAAGGCTGCAATAATGCTGTTGACACTATTGTTATAGCAATCAACTGACAGACAACTAACTGTTGCCACAGGAGTATTTACCATTAAGCGAGCTGTCTTCACCATCTCTAAACCTGGCAAGCTGAATAAAACCCTGAGAACAGGTACCAGCAAGCTGCTTCTGTATTGCCGGCAAGAGTCCCCAGGAGCCAACTCAACTTATGACTTTACATTTTAATGAAGGAATGGGTTGTAAGACTTTATTTTGATTCCCAAACTTAAACCTCAGACTGATGTAATGTTGGAGTGCAGGAATTGCTTTGTCAAGATGCTGTTTCCTATTCTGTGGGAATTGAACTGGAGACTGGTGACTTGGTCTTTCTTCTCTGGTCTTCTCTTTGATGATTTATTTTTGAATTTGAAAACAGTGCCCCAGCAAGTTGGATGGATGGATGGATGTTAGTTGTGTCCCACCTTTGTTATTTTTACAAATAACTCAATGTAATGAACCTATACAACATACCTTCCTTCTCCTATTTTTCCCACAACAACAAACCTGTGAGGTGAATTGGGCTGAAACAGTCACCCAGCTGGCTTTCATGGCTATGGCAGGACTTGAACTTACAGTTTCCTGCTTTCTAGCTTGGTGCATTAACCACCAAGATGACCTCCATATATGGTTGATGGTCTGTGCATCTAGAATGAAACCCCAGTTCTTATTATTTATAATTACAGGGTGTCTTATAAAGCAAATACTCCAGATATAGAAATTTGGCACTTAGGAGCAGCCAAAAGAAACAGGATTTCACAGGGGAATGGGCAAGGATAAAAAATATATTCTTGGGAGCTGGATACTCCTCACAACTGATTATAGGATGCTTATGTCAAGGTTGACACCTGAGACAAATGCCCCATCTACTAAATTCCTGGGCCAGCCTTAAACATCTGCCTTTTTAGAAAGAAGTCAGAACTATTTACTTAACCAAGATAGTTATTTTTCATGACTTGACATTGAAATGAAAGCTCTGCTTGGAATTTAACAAACGGAGTTTTGGCCTTTAAATCTTAACCTTGTCTGACCTGTAAAATATCTTACTGAAATTGGAAGGTTTGTATGGTTAAGCTCCATTTCATGTTCTCAGTCAAGTGACCGCAAGCACGAAGGACCTTATTATGGCCTTAATCACATAGTGTGTCAACATAATTTACAAGTTGCTCTGTGAGAGCACTGTTTGAACAAGCTAATAAAATAAATAAAAATAAATGGTGCTGTATTTTTCAAAAGCCCTAACAGCTTTTATTATCTGTGCCCAGAACACAAATCTGCAAATCATAACTACCTCCTTGAAATTTATCTGCCTTTTCTTTATTGTGCTGATTGTCTTTTTTGAACTAAGAGCAGCTCAGTGGTTTAAATCCAAAAGCTGCAACCATCCAACACATTTATTTGGAAATAAATACCATTGAGTTCAAATGTACTGATTAAACACTTCTCGGGCTGATTTAGGAGAAATAATCATCAGAAAGAATGTATATATTTGGAATTTATATCCTCTAATTGTGTTTGTATGTTTGCTATTATTAGTTTGCTATTGTATGGAAAACTCTGTGGTATCTTGAACTTTAAAAACACCACTTGAATTCTGCAAAATAAATACTGAAAAAGGCAAAAGCTAATCATGTAAAATTAAACTGTAATTCAGTATTGTCCTAGTGTATGTGGAAGGAAAATGCTGATTTCAGTATCAAATTGGTTTTGATGCATTTTAAATACTTTGCGTTGTTTCCTTTGCAAAATTCCAGTTAACAGAGTCATAGCAAAATGTCCGTTAAACCACTCTGGTTGATTAATGTGAACTTGACTACAACCTTCTTAGTTCTGTCCTATATGGCTTCTTAATCATAGTCAGAAGCTCCTATATGGTTTAACATACAAGTTAAATGTAACCAGGAGTGATGGGGGGTCATCAGTGGTGGGATTCAAAAAAATTTACTACCAGTTCTGTGGGCGTGGCTTGGTGGGCGTGGCTATGCAGTTGGCCAATCAGAGGTGGTATTTTCCATGGTCAGCCAATCAGAAGTGGTATTTGCCGGTTCTCCAAATTATCGCAGAGGTGGTATTCCGGTTCTCTGGAACCTGTCGGAACTGGCTGAATAGCACCTCTGGGGGTCATGCTATATTTTACATCATGCTTAAATAGCTGGAACAGTTTAAAGTGTCATGGAATCGCACTGATGATGCCCAGACACTCCAAACACTTATAACCTTTTTCATATCTGCATAGTACTGAAATTCACTGTATATAAAATGTACAAATACAAATCTGAAAATGTGGATTTTTCTGGAATAGATCATCAAATATTTACTGTACAAATGAACCTATGTCCCTTCTTATTCAAAACTCCAAACCATAGATTTTTTTTCTGTCAGTACAGATAAAAGCCAATGACTATTAATCACATTGGGGATAAGCAACATGGAATGCGTGGCTTCCTGATATTTTGAGTTAGAGCCAGAGATGTTGATGCTCATTTCCCCCAACTGTTTGGATTCAACAGATCTGCAATGTTTATTACAAATAAAGGCAATATTTTCAAAGACATCAGAGCTCTGTGATCAATGGAAAGCCAAATTCTGCGGTATTACCACTAATTTTTTTTATCTTGCATCTTTCACTTAGAGACTTAGCCCTTTTAGATCACAACAGATGTTGGAGCCATAGTTTCATTGTCAATCCAGGTTATAAAGTTACTGCCTTGAACTCTCCAGGGTCCTGATACTGCTAGAGTCCAGATCTGTTCTGCCTGTCATTCTCTAGAGCACAGGTCTACAACCTTGGCAACTTTAAGACTTGTAGACTTCAACTCCCAGAGTTCCTCAGCCAGCTTCAACTCTGAGAGTTGAAGTCCACAAGTCTTAAAGTTGCCAAGGTTGGAGACCAGTGGTGGGATTCAAATTTTTTTACTACTGGTTCTGTGGGTGTGGCTTGGTGGGCATGGCTATGTGACCAGCCAATCAGAGGTGGTATTTACCACGGCCAGCAATCAGAGGTGGTATTTGCCGGTTCTCTGAATTATCGCTACTAGTTCTCTGGAACCTGTCGGAACTGGTTGAATAGCACCTCTGTTGGAGACCCCTGCTCTAGGTAACAAATCCTTGGTGGCTTCCTAGGAGGTCTTCAGATCAAGACACAATGGCATTTTTTAAATAGCCTTCCATCAGTATCAGCATGCATATAGGTGCATATTCTTTTAGAAGCAAATGAAGGCAAATATATGTGTCCCAGGATAATGATGCTAGATCGAATTTCGTCCACTGTCACACAAAAAGAGCTGCATCAGAACATTATATGGTAGAGGGAGAACTCACTGAAGTACCCAGTGAGCTAAGCAACTAGAGAGAAGGTACCTACATGAACAATTCAAGCATAATGGATACCAACAAGCATTTATTACAAGATGCCTGCACAAAAAGCAAAGGAGACAAAAGAAAAAAGGTAAAAGACAAATGATATGGCACACCCTGCCATACGTCAAAAACATTTCAGAAGCAGTAGAATGCCACTTCCAAGATCTGCAAGTGGGCATCACACGCTGCTCAAAGACTACCATAGGAGGACAGATCATGCATTGCAAAGATCACTTGAAGGTGGGAGATACTTCCAATGTAATCTATCAGATCCCCTGCATGGATTGTGACTATGTAGGGCAACTGGGGAGGAAGCTAACCACCAGATTGCAAGAAACAAGCAAGCAGTCAGATGAGAAGATCTGAACTCATTGGTAGCCTCAAATTGCAATGAACAAGGACGCACATTTAATTTTGCAGCAACTAATATCATTGGCCATGCAAAGATAGCCAGAGAAATGATTGAAGCCTGGGAAATGGGCCCTTTATCAGGAGTGCTGATTTACCACCAACTTATCAAATACTTAGGAGTCAAGAGCTTGGCAGGACAAGAAAACAGCCAATCGCCAGCCATCAACACATCATTTAGCCAATAGGAAGGCACCACTAAACATAACTCACAGAACAGCCCAAAGCACGTATTCCAGTAGAGAGGAATTCCCTGAAGATGGGCTCCAACATGAGTCCGAAAGCTTGGAAGAGTAAATCTCTGGTCCCAGTGACCAACCTGAATTCAATCTTACACCTCTTAGAAGCATTCATTTTCTCTACTTCTACATCTAAAATGTGTTTCTTGATTTTGTAATTGTACTTTATTGCTTTGTAACATTTGTTTTGATTCATCTGAAAAGATAATGGTAACAGGTACAACTGGTTCTAGCTCTGGAAAGTTCACTGGAAAAAGATAGAAGTTAAGAGAAAAATCCCACAATGGCATGCCTAGTCTGAGGAAAATTCGTACGGACTACATACTGAACACAGTACAGATCCATGGAACCAAAGGTTACCAAGTAATCCTTAAGGCTCTCTCTTACCCTCAGCAAATAGGAACAGTATTCTTCTTTGATAACACAGGCAATGTGCTCTTGTGTCCCACCTGTGGGCTCCCCAGAGGCATCTGATTGGCTCCACGGGAACAGAACACAAGGCTGGTGTTCCACAGAAGGCCTCTCCTACCCTTAACATGAAGTCACACTGAGAAATGAATGCCATTTGCACAGAAGTATTCTATGTGCTATTTTGCCTTCGCCTTTTCTCAACAAAGTCTTTTGGAGTGGATGGCCACAATACATTTAATGAAGCTAACAAACAGCATTCGTAGAACAAGCAATTCTTCATGGTTATGAAGCAATAATACTGTACCTTAAACTTTCCTGGGATCATATGGCAGCTGGAGAAGACAGCTGCAGAATTTATTTATTTGATTCAATGTGTTTATGCTGCCTGACTCCAACTGACTCTAGGCAACTTATAAAGTAAAAAGAACACAAAGCAACAAATAAATAATACAACTTAAAAAACCAAAAGTAATTTCAAAATAGAGAATAGATAGTAATCTAGACAAAACAAAAATCTGAAAGGGGGGTGTTGTCCATCCACTGTCCTCCATAGCCAGGTTTTCATGTCCTTCCAGAACATCATTGGGAGCCATGTGGATCTCAGGGGGAACCTCATTCCAGGGCTGGTTTAAGATATTGCCAACATGTGTAATATTTGGGCTCCTGTACACCCATAGGCACATTCTGAAGATCATTTCCATGTATTTTAGAAAATGTACAATCTACAAGCCATGGAAGCTTCCCAAATACAAAATTACAGGAGAAATGTCAAACCAGACAGAAAGCAAACCATATGTTCTTACATCAAATTAGTTTTGTTTTGAACATTGCTTTTAACTAAATCATGCTCTTGAGCATAAACAATTTTTAGAGCCAGAAGTTGGCTATATAACAACAGAGGAAGTGTCTCTTGCTCTTTCTCCCTTCCTTTAACTCTCCCTCGTCAGACCACATTTTCTTCATTATTCTTCTGCGTTTCTTAGAATTTCTCTCCTATCTTTCCTCCAGGAGTTCAGGGGCATGTGGGTGAAACTCCCTTCCTTATCCTTTATCCACACCATGCAACATTACAATATAGGGGAATGTAAGTCAAGAGACAGTAACCCTAAATCAGCCAATGAACTTCCACAGCTGAAGTGGACTTAATCCAAGATTTCTCCTAATTCAGCTCCTTAATCACAACATCACACATATGCTTGTCTTAGTAACAGATGGGGAAGATGCCAAAGAGCTCTATTGAATGCCATCATGCTTTGTGGTACCAGCATTCTATACCTCTTTTGCTTCACAAACAAACACAAAATAAATGAAATTGCAGGTAAATCATGTATTTAGTGATGTGCTTTATTGTTGGTAATATTTGTTATGAAACTTAACAGATAATACTTTGTTACTTGTTTTTGTCAGTATGCAGGACAAAAAAAATTAACATGCTCAGAATAAAATATTCAGCATCCTTAAGGTGCTTGTCTTTTCTTGCACATTCTACACAGCATTCGTGCACCATTAAAGACCAAGTGAAAGTTGCCAGCTAGCTAATTGACAAGAAGATCCAGCTTCAAGAACATAGATGGTTTCAAGTTGATTTTTCAAAACGGTTTATTGGGATTCAGAATTCAATTGCATTTTTATCCCAAATTTCTTGGTTAATAAACCATCACTCTTTCTGTCCTTCACACTGTTTTAAGATTTCTTAGCTTTTTCATATCTCTCAAGAAGAGTGATGGAAGGATTTATATCAAATGTTCATAGTTTATTTAGACATGCCCTCCAGGCTTTTAAAAGACCAAAAAAAAAGTGTCAGTCTGCAAAATCTGTACTTGGTGTGTCATACCACAAACTTCTAGAAGGATTGTTGGTTCTTTTCTATCCTTGCTAGAATTCTTACATTTGAAATGCTGCATATAGCAATCTCATTGATTCCATGTTTTCCTTGCAGTCTCTTAATGCATGAAACCATTAGACCTGTTGTTGGTTTACACAAGATCTCTGTCTTTCAATAAACGATCAACCAAATGATCAGAATGGTATTTGTTTTATATCCCTCAACTAATACAGAATATGTTGGATTGTTAAGCATTGCAGACAAACAGTGTGAAATGGAATATTCTATGATGTTTTATCTTACTTGTGACATTTGGCTTTTGGAATTTATGTTTGGATAACATTTGGATCAATGTTTCAGTTTTCAGCTTTTGGCCAGAAGAAGAGAAAGAGAAAGATGTAGAGCTGAACTTTGCTCTGTTATCTACGTAATGTAGTTGCTGCCCCAGTGTAGATATGGAACAATGTGGATTTTGCCTTTAAACTCTGCTTGAATGCTTTTACATAAATTGAAATGTTAGAAAGCACCAATAAATTTTACAGGCACATTTTCAAAAGAAACAAAAATCTAAATAACTGTTCTTTGTTTCTAGAATTCAAAAATGGGATGACTGAAATATGCTATATATCACATTATGGGCATCAAACAGTTTTCATTAAAATATCAGGGAAAGTAAAGAAGAAGATATTTTCCCCAAAATAGTAACCTGAACACATACCTCTTCGAAACTTACCATTTTTATCATTGTATCTATATTCATATTGCTATAACATGTCTGAGATGCACATTGGATGGATAGATGGATAATATGAGGAAGAAGCAGTATCACTCCTCTCCCAACTATGCAACTTTGATTTTAGATCGGAAATAAGTACGTGAGAATTATTGTAATGAAGTACACTAATTTCAGAGGTGGGATCAAATAACATTGGCTGGGAGCTCTCTACTCCCTAGCTACATGCCTTGGTTGTCTATAAGATGTGCAACCCAAAAGTACTTATGAATAATAGTTAAAGAGAGACAGACCTCTAGTTCAGCATCTAACATACTGTATCCCTAGAGCCAGAAAAAGAGGTACAGCATGCTCATTCTCCAAGGTATTCGAAGTGAGGACTTCTTGCTGCAAGGCAGAAGTACCCAGGATGCAGCTTGCAAATGTTCTTGACTAACAGGCCCTTCACAATCTGAAGCTTAAATATCATCTTCCAACTCTGTTATCCTATCCTATCCTATCCTATCCTATCCTATCCTATCCTATCCTATTCTATCCTTAGGACAGTTTTTATTAGGTGAGGCAATTGTTTGGACAACTAAAATAAAGGAAAAGATGCCTTCAGGCTTAAATCAACTCCTTCCTCTGCAATGCTTCAGTTCTGGGGTGACCCACAGCTAGGGAACTTCCATTATAAACCAGTTTCACCCTCTGGGAACCAGGAAATGATTGAAGTGGGAACCCTCACTCCACACTGGGTCTGGCTAAATATTGAAAGAGAAATCAAAACATAACTTTATCATTCTGCAGCTTAACCCAGTAGAGGTGGGTGCGAGGTAGAGGTGGGAAGAGACCAGTTAACTCCAGGTTTTAAACAAAAATAAACTTTATTAAAGGTGTCAAAAGAAGATAAAGGATGACAGAAACAACATGCCGCTAAAAAGATATTTTTTTTAAAAAATATGCCAGGTTAGCTACACCCAAACAACTCAATTTCCTACCTTGTCTGAATCCTCCAAAACTTCAGCCAACTCTCTCCAAACCCCAAAATTCTTCCTGCCTCCAAACATGACAGAACCTCCTGCTTTTCCTTTATTGGTTCTCAGGGGTCAGGTAACTCTGGGCACCTAAGGCTGGCTTGTGATTAAAAGGCCAGTTGCTTCCCACTACAGAAATGAAATAGCTTTGATCAATTCTGCTGCTAAATTGTAAATTTCCCTGGTTTTGACTAATTTTATTTCAGTATCAGGAAGGACACATATACAACAATGAAACTACATAGTATACAATGCCTTTATTAAGAACAAGTTAAATTTGATCATGCTTTACTATTTTTCAGTACCAAAATAATTGAAGGCAACTTTTAAAGACAGATTCAAAACCTATTAAGTGGTTTCTACGATCCCATTTTTCTTTCATTTTCTCTTTTTCTTGGCAAAATCAGATCCCTATTAAATATTGCAGTGTTGAACAACTGCTTGAAAATGCATGCCCAGAACTCTTTGGGGGCATGAAATCAAATGCAGCCTTTTGTTGTTCAAAATTAGGCTGTAATCATATCCTCGGTTTCCTGAATATGTTCCCCCAGAAAAAAAAAAAATCTGTATAGAAATGAATTGGACTGTATTGTTAAACTATTCTGCTGAATTAGAAATAAAATCAGTGCAGTTATTTTTTAATCTAAAAATATTTTTCAAAGAACAAATTCAGATTTTAAGCAATTTTTCTACCGTAGAACAAAATGAAAATCACAGCTCTTATCTTAAAGCGCAGTTAGTGCCCATCTCCATCCTTGTCTTCCCTGAAATCAAAAGCATTCCTTCACCACCACTCCAGACCAGTAGCGAGTGAAATACAACCAGTGCTTTTCCGATTCAGGAAGGAAAAAGGTGCAGTTGTGGTTTCTAATCTCATAAAGTCAGACCAGAAAACTTAATCAAACCCTGCTTGACCTTGAAACAAGATTAAGTGTTTAATCTAATCTGGAAACACAATGCTCTGAAGAAACATGGCTGGAATTGGAGACGCTTAAATCAACCTTTGATAAAACAGTAACCCAGAGGGCAGCTCTCTTTTCACTCTTTGAATGCCCAACATAAGCTTGGTCTTTATTAGCAAGAAGCATGACCACATGCTGGTCTGCTTGAGAGGGAAAAGATGGAGAAATCGCCCTCTTTAACTTTTCAAATTCTGCACACTATCTTTCTTTGTCCCCCAGATTCTGATGGCACAGCGGACATCAACTGAGACAAAGTAAGGCTACAACTGAGTTTCTGATCTGGAAGCTACTTAAGTTATCAACCAAGGCACTTTACCAGCAGTATTACTACCACCTGGTAAACCAGAGATGCTTTTTGCTGCTAGATCCCAAGCTTAAATTACTCCTCAGAGGCTCCAAGCCTGAACAATAAAACACAGTGCTCACCTAACCAGTCACTACCTTTAAAAGGTATATAAAATGTACCCATGAGCCCACTGCTTCTACAGCTTCTGGTACTTTCTTTCCAAAAAAATTAAACTCTAGGTAACATGGGAATACCTAACACTTCTCAATTCTCTTGAAGTGGGATGTATGCCTATACCATACCGATGTCCGTATTTCTATACTGTGCTATCAAAATTTGAAGGTTGATCACACAGAAGGAAAGAACAGTTTCTGTAACAATCATTTAATTTAAAGTCATCATTTTAACTGTGGGTTTTTTTTTGCTTTCATGAATTAGCTGATTATACTATTATTACACACAGATAATTTACAGTTGAGGAATTGTATCAATTAGCCCAGTGTGGAACTCAAAGCACTCTATTTTGGTAACAGTCTTGTCAGAATACATCTGTACCTCTGCAGAAGGATTGATTACCCGATGATGTTACAGTGACTCAATCATTCAGATGACTGAACTTTAAAAAGAAAAAGCATCATTCAAAAAGTGAAATAGTTTACATTATGCATGATGTTAATTGACAATGTTAATTGACAGGCATAATTGCAAATTTAGAAAGAATGGCTACAATATAAATAGAAAGGTGTATCTCATCATTGCAGGGAGGATTATGACCAAACTGGTTACATATTTATTCTCATGCTAGTATCAAGTGTTAATAGTGAATGAGCAGCTTCAAGACACTGTTCTATTATCCCTCTCTTCGATCCAAATCTAAACTGGACTGCCCTTCAAATAAGGGATCCTTACTAAAGTAAGACACACAACTGTCTATAGAATGTAACTAAGTGACTTTTCCCACAGCACAAAATACTTTGTCTTACTAACAGCAGGGTAGCGCTTGACTTTTGCACCCAAGAACAAAAGCCAACTTTAGAAAGTAGAAGTAAAATGTTGTTATTCCAATTTTAACGAAGTTAAGGTTAATGAAAAGAAAGGCTGCTGAAATAATGAACTGTCATTTGCAGAACTGACCACAAACAGATGTGGGGAGGACAGGTCTCTTGGATGTGGCCTATTGAGCACTTGATGAAACAGCTGCACAATTGACATTTATGATTCCTGCTTTTACTAGTTAATTGTAAGGACAAGTTAATATGTCCTTCCTGGCATACCAAATAGCATACGTATTTTGTTCAGCAAGTCATCAAATCCACTGCTGTTGAAATCAGCAGGTAAAAACCACTCCTTTTTTTAAAAAAATGAAGGCGAAAAATACAACTTGTTGCATCTAGCAGAATCTCTTGAAAGCAAGAGGTTCATTTTGCATGAAATGAAAAAAAAAGTGTAAGTCAAAGGGCTTGATTAAAAATCATTTATCTTTTTTTAAAAAAAAATCCATAGTTTTTTCAGATTTCATTCTATCCAAATATATCCATAGATACATAACCTGTATTTAATGTTTATGTGGGCTGATGGATGGTGAAAGAAGCATAAAAATAACTAGAATTTATATAATTTTTTTAAAAGGTTTTCAGCTATTCTATGTTTTTCTTTATTTTGGTGGTAAATTATTCCATTTCTATCTATTAACTGATGTATTGCTTTATGTGGAAGAGCGGGAAGCATATATGAAAGGACATCAGAGAAACCTATGAGATGTACTTTTAGTTGGTGCTTTACTAAAAGTAAAATTAAGGAAAGAAATATTTGATTTATTTAATTTTTTTATCCCACCTTCATAACATTATACTTTATTATTACTTTTCTTTACATAAAGTCAAGTTGCATTTAGGAGAGCTCAGCTGGTAATTTTATAGAGGTGTTTTTTTAATACTACAAGTTCTAAAGGCTTGACATAGATTAATTGAAGCAGTGCTGAATAGACATGCTTTTTAGTAACAATAATTTAGTATCAATAATTTGATGTGCTTGATAGCATCATACAGCTCACGGTTCTGGCCATAAAGAAACTCTTAACTGGATAAACATTGCTGGCAATACAGAATATACAGAGAGCCAGAAAAATACACAAAGAAAGACATTCATTTTGCAATATTGTCTTCAAACTGAAGAACCCTGTCCAGTAAAAATGGTGTATGACACTCATAGAAAATAAATTTCACAGAGATATGCTGATTGCTTGACTTTGCACAAATGTCACCATCTGTATCACTTCTGTTAATGAAAAAGGCAAACTAAAACACCTGTTTAAAACTGTTAAGACTAATTCACTGCCCAGATGCTTACTCCATACAACGGCAACTTCATTTCGAACATCTAAGGAACCTGTTCACCTATAAAAACTGAAAAGAAATGGCTAATTAGGGAATCTTCTCAGATGGTGAAAACGGTCTCTGATTCACAGAAATAGTTGAAATTAAATTTTGCACCAAGTCCTTTAAACAAAATAGATGAATCAGGTCTCAGCAGAGCCCAGATAGTATATCATCTGAGGCTAAGCTCAAAGAAGGGGATAATGATTAAGGGAGCTTCCAGACAAGCAATTCCGGGTATCACCATTCAGAAAGCACTATGCAGTTAATCCATCTTTCCCTCCTTCACATATTCCTAGAGGGAGGAAGGGTGGAAAATATTAAAGGGTTACAAGAAGATGGTGACATTTGAACTCTTCTTGCCACCTCCCCAGTAAAATGTTCTATTTGTAGCATACAAAACATTTCCTCTGGAAATACCTGGAAGTACTTGAGTAAGGAAACTGCCTTCTCATTTAAGTTCATGCCAGGACTGATAATCAAATGCTACAGTAATGAATGGCTAAAGAGAGAGAAAAAGGTTGTAACCATTTCAGATTTCAAGCAGACAGCCACACTTTTTTTAAAAAAAATATTGCTTTATCTAACAACAGAAAATTAGCTTGAGCTAACCAAACATCATTGGAGCCCATGTTCCTCAAGAAGCTACAAGAAGTGTCTATCCTTGCTCAATTGTTTCAGGAAAAAAAAATTAGAAATACTAATTTTATTAATAACTGGACAATAAAAGAAAAATCCCAAGAAAATTGTAGGATGATTCACTTTATTAACAAAATAATCTTATGAATCTTACTCTAAAGGGTTAAATTAAATTATCTTAATTTTAAAAATTGAACAGCTTGGTGGTTAGTAAACATGCATCCAAAATCACACACTCGTGAATCAATAGGCAAGGGAATGAGCTGTACATCAAAGGGAGTTTCTCCAACTATGCATAGGATACTGAAGACAACTCAGTGATTTGGGGATCAGACAAAATACAGAATCAAGTGGACACCAGACCAGATGAGCTACCAAAGTTTGCTGAGCAGAAGATGCTGCATTTTCAAGGACATTTTTCAAAGTCACCGAATAATTTCAATAGCAATATGAAGAACAGAACTGCTGCTCTCCCACATTTCTCTTTCAGTCCAAAGATTTATATAGTAGGTGACATTGCTTTAAAGGGGTAGTACTGGGATTTTGTTTCACCTCAGACATGTAACATTCACAACAATTAATATATTCCTGTCACTTTGAAAAGACATGGGATTAATTCAGATGCAATCAAACTTTCTGCCAGAGGGAAAAACAAGTAAGGTAAAACACAAAAGCCTCTTGTTAAAAATACACGACAAATCCTTTCAAAGCATGAGAATTCTCCTGGAACAACCATCGTAATTGCCACTATAAAGAGGAAACGGGAGCAGGAGACCATCTAATCTTAAGAAGTGAGCAAGTCTTCCATAGGGGAACTTGGGAATACATCCCAGATATTTGCAGATATAGCTGGCAGATGAATGAAGCCATTCTGACAAGAAAGGGCCATGAAAGCAGTTGAAGGATCTCACTGAAATTTGTAAGAGGTCAAATTTAATTTGCATTCTAACACATCGTTGTTACTGTATTGCAAATTTGTGTACTAGTTGCTTTCTGCTTATTCAGACAGACAATAATTGTCTGGAGCACAGCATTTAAGAACGTACCACATTCGTTTTTATTCTGAAATAAAATGAAAGCCAGGGCATAGAAAATAAACAGAAAATATAAACAGCCATTGGGGCAAATATGATTAAAGCCTTGCAGGACTGTAACTGTAGCACAAGTGATAAACTTTGGCTTTTAGAAGAGAGTTGTAAGGAAGAACACATGTGTAATATAATAACAGGGAGGCTGGGCTAGTGGTTTGATCCTCCTGCCATCTCTTTCTGGTTTCAAGCTCTGAAATAAACGATACCACAGCTCTGAAGCAAGAGTTTGCTTTACATTGGCCTGGATGAGTGTCCTCCCATTTCATCAACAAAAATTTCCTCTCCAAGTCTTATATTTAAATATCTTTTAACAGAAATCATTTCTTTTGTTTAAAATGTTTCACAAAAAATAACATTAATTAAGATAAAACCATGAAGGTGAACGGTGGTTACTGTGGTTGTATGCATAGGGAAGATGGAAAAAAGATGATTGCGATCAAGACAGTGATCAATGGATCGTTCTAATTTTTTATTTTGCCCCAAAGTAAAAACTGGGCCATATAAAAGAAATATAAAGTGCAAACAATTTTGAGCTAATGTGACTAACTGCTTAGATAGAGAATGTTCCCATGCAGAAAAACTTCAGTTATTTTGATAGGTCATCATTCTCCACAGCCAAAATCGATAACAATAATAACATGCTTTTATAAGATATAATAATTTTAGATAGTGAGATTTATTGAATTTAATAAACATTTTGGATGCTTAAACACCATACTGTAAATTACTTCCTGGCCAATTTAAATTATTGAATGAAAAGCTACTATTCACTTAGAATTTAATAAATATAAAAGTTTTTTTTCCTATTCAAATTCATGAACTCCCTGACATTTATCCAAATCTATCCATGGACCCTAGGTTAAGAGCTCGCTCTTTAAGATATTATTAAATCTACATTATATGCATAATTCTCTATCTTCTCATTTCTATGGATAAGCACATCTCTGACATCAGCAGAGAACACCCTTCTTAAATCCACCGTTTAATATTTATATATATTTTATAGTCATCTTGGGTGACTGCATACAGTATGCAGAAAAAGCAGGTTTTCATTTCTTAATGTATTTTTTTTTAATTCTTTTACAATTTTAAAGAAACAATTTCATCCTTTAATAACAATTATATTTAATGTGTTTATCTTCTTAGCCATTTAATTCAGGGTATTCTTTATATGCTACATATCCATGTAACCATCTTCAATCAGATGCCTCTGGGTGGGTTGGACTACATAATCCCTCAAACATTCAATTAAAACAAAGTTGAGCTAAAGTATAAAATGGCATATCCTAGTCAAGGATGGGTAGGTTTCATGTTTGGAACAACTACATTTTTCTCCTTCTTTACCAGAATCCCCAAATCTATTACTGAAGATCTGAAAAATTAAGCAGTAGAATTCAAGAATTTTGAGCCCAAGACCTTATTTCAACCACCAGAACTAAAATGTCTAACTAAATTTAAAGTCCATTCTTAGTTTTGTCAAGTTTTCTTCATAACAATGGTATAATTTAGGTTGGGCTGAGGAGCCACTTTGTTGCTTCTATTTTCAGATAATTAGGTGACAGAGGCTTTTACAGATCTACTGGAAATAATTTAGTCCTTTCCAGTATATCCTGGTTTAATTTCAATCAATTTATGTTTCAAACCACATACCCTTTGTTGGAATGGATGTGAATATTTGTTTCAATCCCCCCTAGATGTACCAATCCTAGCGATGGATGCAGTTTTATGCAATGAAGATATATATTTGGAAGGTATTTCTAAATTAGCAGTCCACACTTAGTATCGTATAATCTATCTATATATCTATAAAACAGAAATGTGGGTTTGCATGTGCTCTATACAAACCCACACCCCTGTACCAATCTCACTGAAATTTGGCACATACATACCTTGGTGTTGCGAGATCAGCACTGCGGGGGTCATGAACCCCTCTTTCCCCCAAAAAATTGTCCAAAACTCAACAGACACACAGAAAGAATTGAAAACCTCCACTGCGCATG
>JANHJO010003658.1:381281-392624 GCA_032468235.1 Pseudoxyrhopus heterurus | reverse complement strand
AGAGGATGAAGACGAAGAACATGAAGAGAAGGGTAAAGAAGATGAGCAGGAGGAGGACTCCACAACTTTAGTCATACGTACATACATATCCGGGCAAAGCCGGGTAATAAGCTAGTCCTAGAATAAGGGAAAGGCACTGCATCAGTCAAATACAATCCTGGCTCAGTCCAGGAATCCAGATTAAAGCATCCTTGATAGTTTTCTAGCTTCTGCTTGAATATCGTGGCAGTATAATTCTTTACATAGTTATTTGTTCCCACATGGATGAGAACAGTGGATAATTTTCAAAGATAAGACCTTGCTAAGTCTTGGAAATTGTTTATCACATCCTTGGTGCTCAGCTGAGAAAAAGGATAAATGGGTATCTTTGTGGTGGGGAGGACACTCCTCTGTACATATCTCCTGCTGTATCAAGAATGTAAAATAATTTCCAAAGTAAGAGCTTCGGAGCTGTTCCATTGTTGGATTCAAGCATCTAGTTACTGGGTTTAAACATTAGGACATAATGTCATTTATTTAATTTTAGAAACATGCAGTGGGTCAACCCAACCACCCACTATAAGCTTAGGACTATAAATGATCCAAGCCATTGTTTTTTTTCAATATCTCAGATTATAGAAAACTATGATTTAGCATGAACTGTGCAATTAGTTTATGAGATCCTCACTAAAGAGAAGATGCCTGATTTCCGGCTTCTTATACACACAAGAGTGAGATCTTCTCCTTTTAGCTAAAAGCTAACATTTCATTTAAAACCTTTGGATGAGAAACTCAATAAAAAACAGCATATATATATATATACATGCATGCATACATACATACATACATACATACATACATACATACATACATACACTTAATAAATTTTTAATATTATATAGTTATCTTTTGCAAACGCTATAGGGTCTCAGAAATGTAACTCTTCACACAGATGGTGAACTAGACACATTATGAAGTTTTTAAAAATGATACATTTTGCTTTACAGCTAACTTAATATGCAAATAGATTCCAATATTTACTCAGCCATGACGGAGCATACTAGGGATGTCTCTCGTTAGTTTGTCACTAATTGAGGAAAATGCATGAAGGTTATCAGATGGAATCAGAACACATGCAAAATACTCCTCTCCTGCTATGGCTAGTGCAGAGTTGCAATAACATTAATGATAAACGTGCATTTTAGCTCCGTATCTACAAGGGGAGGAAGTACTGTGTATCTCGGGGAGGAAAAGCAAGGTGTGCATCAGTAAATGAACTAAAAATAAATACATATGGACACTCAAGTCAAATAAAACATTTTATTACAACCAAAAGCCAGCTAAAAAATGAACCCCGTGCGCATGCTGTCAAGCTAAAGACCATTTGTGGGATGCAGTCTAGAGTAAAATCTATCTGTTACCCCATACATGTTGGCTTATCCAGACCACAGCAAATCTGGCCAAACATTAGCCATATTTGGACACTCTACTTCATGCAATTAATCATGTGAAAGGGGGAAAAGAGCTTGTCAGCTGCCACCTTATGCTGGCTTGTGCTTCGCTGCTACGCGGTGACAGACTGCCATGAACTGTGGGGAGCGGAGATGAAGGGGGGGATGCTTGGGAAAATGAAAGTAAGTGCTGTATCTCTTTAGCCACATACCAAACTGTGCTGGGACTGACTGTTATGAAAACATCTTGCCTGAACCTGATTGGTTACATTGGGGTGGGCAATGAGAAATAAGGGAGGGAAAAGTAGAACTTAGGGATTTTGGCAGATGATTCTCAGTTCTGCCTTTGCAATGCTGCAACACACTAGATCTCTAATAAACTATACCTTTCTCAACAAATGGAACCAAGGATCGATTCTATTTGGAGGTTTAAGTTGTGGCAGGTCCAACAGAGCTATTGTATGACTTATGGCAAGCTTTGAGGGTAGGATTGGGGATATCTATACTTAGGGTAAAAGTGCCTGCAACAAAGGTAGAGGAGTGATGAAAAAGAAACTAGGCTCCCCATGAAAATGTTTCTGCAAGGGAAGATGGTTGTGGGAAATGGTCACACTTGCCTAGGGCATCTTGGTCACTTGCTTCTCTCTTTGGCCCTTTGGGGGGAAAAACAGAATTGTCCCAGCGCTTGGATGACAGAGGAGGCTGACTCCCCATCTGAGAGGTAGGAATCACTTGCAGGCAATCTTTCCAATTGAATGCATGAATTGTGTTTGGAGGCTAGAAGAACCACAAAATGAATTATTCACCTGGTATTGACATAACAACCTGCACTCTATAGCAGAGTCACAGAATCTGGCTTCATATCCTGACTGTTTCAGAATGCAATAAAGATACGTCCGTCATCTTTCATGAAATAATTAACATAGCAATAGCTAATCTTTTTAAAGTTTCTTTACAATCTCTGGTTACCTAGGTGATACCTGTGATTAGAACATTTCTCATCACATTAGCATTTTCCAATAGTGTAAGTCCATTTTGTAGCATGGTGGTATGGACTTGACTACGTTTCTCTCACATAACATTTATCCACAGGGAAATATCCAGTGATAGTGTTGAAAATTGGCAATTTTGTATCTGTTATATGAAAACACTATAGGATTTAATAAATAAATAAAGTTCTAACATATAGCCCAAAGGGGAATGTGCATGTACTAAAGATTGTATTTCCTTTAAAGCTCCTTTGGGCTGTTTTTTTAACAGATGAAATTCCTTAAAAGGACAGCTGCTTTGAAAAAATAAATGAATCAGTCTTTTGATCTATGCTTGTGATCCCTGGCATTATTATCTATTAGTCCACAAAAAAGGCAAATAGGCAAGTTATTTTTAACTACAGTTAGATGACACATAGCAGAACAGCAGCGAGCAAAATTCATGATTATGCAAACACAGTCACAATCGGTGATCCAATGACCAAAATAAAGTGATTTGATTTGTTCAGGAAAAAATTCCTCTTCTGCATCATTTTAGGGTTTTTTTAACTACATCACAATTAGCTTTCAATTGTAATATAGCAATATTACTTACAGTGGTGATGATTCCTTCTGCCCATAACTTATACATTTTAATTCCATTTTGTTAGGTTTTTAATTTTTATATCGTTACATAATCAATTGCTTCTGGTTTTCACTGATGGCTTAAATAAATGACTTAATATTTATTGGATATTTCAGTCTTCAGTAAAAAATGCAATGTTTTAATTGACTTATTGCATATTCACCAACATTTTGGTGGGATTTTTTTTTTTTTTTGCTGCTGAGATATTTGGTCTACCATCTCATACTTATTTCTACTTTTATCATCTTTTCATGAAGCACATAGAGAAAATACCCCTAAATCCTAAATTATGCATACCGCTATTTTCTGATGTACCTACATATGTACATAACTGTACTTCAATGATTCTCAATTGTTAGCCATGCAAGTAACTTTCAGATCTGACTGTGTACAATAAGTTTATATATGTATGATTCATGAATATTAGGCACTAATATGTATCTTGGGCTTATAAGGATATAAATATAGATAGCGTTTTGTTCAGGGCTGGATACTTGTAAAGGACTGTATCTTCTGTCTGCAGCTCTAAAATATATGAATGCAAAAAGAAAAATTTGCACAATGTTCTATGGATGGAACTCATTGACAGCAAATATTTTAATTCCTTGTTACGAACATTTTTGCTGGAGGGCGAACTAAGGAAGAACATGGTTTGATAGGCCACTAAATGTCCTGTTGAAAAGGCTACGTGGCCCAGATGGTATTCTCCTCTGCTCATTTTTTGACTCTTGGTTGGCACAACATAGGGGTTTCCATAACGTAAATTTTCAGGTGATCTGTACCAATATATTGTTCCCTGTGCATTTTGCTCAGTGCAAAACTGCAATAACAGTACATTGAATAAAATAATTAACTTGAGAATGTAGGTTGAGCCAATCAGAGAATACAGCAAGAGAAATAATACAGAGAGATGGCCTAGAGGTGGAGCTCTCGCCTCACAATCAGGAGGCTGTGAGTTCGATCCTAGGTAGAGGTCCTGCTTGGGCAGGGGGTTGGACTCTATGACCTACAAGATCCCTTCCAACTCTGTTAATCTGTCAATCAATAGAAACAGTTATATGTTTACATTACACTGTAACTCCAAGGGTATTTAGTACTTTAATGTTCAGACCATGAAGATAATATTTTAGTTTGTTGATGTATAATTAAACAAGATGTTCTTCTACATACTATGTTCATCTTAAGGAAGAAAAAATAAAATTTGGAATTATTAGTTGCAGAATTGAGTGGATTTCCATAGGCAGAACTGTACAGTATGTGTTGCTAATCAGGCAGAAGATGTAAAAGAGTTTTCAGTGTCACTGGCTTCTGACTTCCTTATAAATTATTCTTGCTGTAATTAATAATGAGGTGGGGGCAGAGGTAGATAAAGTTCTGCAGTGATCCCTTTGAAAGTTTAAATGGTTTCTCTTATTTCTCTGCTCTCTATGTGCATATATAAATGTGCATGTAACTGATTTCCCAGAGAACCAAATTAATGCTGTGGTTAGATCCTCAACCACGTCTGAAGCTTATCTCTCCACCTTGGGGCATTTACTCTGTTTCAGTGGCAGTCTAATAAAACTCCTAAGGTTGTTATGAAAATAATTGGGAAACAAACCCCTCCCGCTCCCCATGAACTGGAAATTCTTGGGGGGAAAGCCAGAGGAATCTATTCAAGAGAGAAAGTACCCGTGAAAGCAAAAGAGACTATTGTGAAGGGACCCTTGCGTATGCCATGCAGAAGAAGTGGAAGCTAATACAATAACGAAATAAAGCATGATTTTTTTTAAAACCCTAATTTCAGAGAAGCCAAAGCTGTCCCATAAGTTCCTCAATTACAACTTCACCCGGTTAAGCATGAGTATGTAGCAGGAAAGAAAACCTGCCCTGTAGCAATTCATGTCATCAAAGGAAAGAACAGAGGGAGCATCTTTATATAACCTGGGGTGGGCTTACCTGTTACAGTTAACAACAACATTTTAAAAAGCATGCTCTTGTTCTTATCCAATTGCATTCAATTCGCAGATGTAACAAAACAGGGAAACAAAACTCATTTGACAAGAAAGGAAAAGCAGGTGCCTCCATTAGAAAAAACTTAAATACAGTATCTGCTTCACCCAGCATCCTACCTCTGACAGAGGCCAACCAATCAGACAGTGTTTCTTTAGTTTCTGCCCCCTCTCATCTGGTACACTGTCTCTAAACATGGAAGTTCTGTCAAGTTATCATGGCCTGATAAAAGTATGATCTGCAAGTTACAGCAATCCTTTGGAAACTATATTTAAATCAATATCCTAGAGAGAAACTTATATTGCAGTACACAAGTGTGCATATGTGTGTGCGTGTGTGTGTATACCATCTTCATTGCACAGTTCACCGTCAAGGTAAGCCCTCTTAGGCAAAGCATAAAGATCAGTATGGAAAGAAGTATGAAACAGCATGCTAAAGAAATTAAGGCACAAGGTAAGAAAAAGAACTTCGTCCATGAAGACTTTTTTTTAATCCTACCTGTAATTAATGATAAAGGTGATTGATGATGATGATGAAGATGAAGATAGTGATGATGATGAATGGTATCATAAATACCTAGGTAGGTTGAAGGAAGAAAGGTATTCAGAAGCTAAAAATCTTAGTATTTTTATCTTTCAAGTCCAATATATTCAAAAATTGGGGTGTTGGCAGTTTAAATTATTGAGAAACACCCATTTTCAAGCATGGTTGGTTAGGAAGGAGAGACTTTTGTATTATTTCATTTTTAACATAAGCTCAGTAAGCCTCATCTATAAGAGGAAAAGAAAAGGATTTGCAAAGGACATCATGCTATTTCACTTTCAATCATCTATTTTGTCTACACAGAGACAGAAGAAGCAAAGAAAAACAAGGGTGAAAATTAACTGGGAAGTGTCTCTGGGGAAATGTATTAGTTAAACTAGGAAATGCCTCAGAGAAATTCTCACTTTTATGCTGGGTAGTCATTGTTTGCTCATTCACAATATAAACTCTTGCTGTAGGGTTGCTCAAACTCACATATCCATTTGAAGTTTTTATTCTGTTCTCCATGGCATCCACCTGTGTAGTAAAAAGTGTTCTGCTTACAAATGTTTCAAAGAAGTTTCTGAAAATACCAAATACATCCAGCTGCTACCTTCATACAAAGCTCTGTCTTAGAATTGATTCTGATGGGAGATTCAGTTTGATTTTTTTTTATCTAATTCAGACATATTTGCTTTTTTTTTTTGCTCCAGATATGGAAATTAAACTCCTGTCCTAGTCCTTTCCCAGCAATAAATAAATATAAAAAGATATTTAAGGAAAGTCAAATCTCCAAAAAAAATATTCTTTAAAATACATGCACACTCAAATAAATAGAACAGAAAAATATTAAACAATGCATTTCTCAAAGCAGTTATTTTAAATGTCACTCTTTGATTTACACACAGGTTATATCAAAATAATTTGGAGGAAAACCAATGAATAGAATATTAATTAATTAGATCTAAATCCAAACCATGTATTAGTTTCACTGGTTAGAGACCGCAACTGCCTTGTATGTGGTATTTAGCTCCAAAGGCTTCTCTAACACTAGAAACAGCTATGACTAGGAACAGTAGAAATATTTTAATCCAGTTTCTTTCAGGATTGCCTCTGTACACTCCAACTCACTACATGAGAGTCTTGTTTGTCTTTCCCAGCCTTGCTTTTCCTCCAAATTCAGCCTGAGAAATTAAAGATAGATCTCTCTCTCTGTGTCACACACACACACCTTTTAAAGCATCTGCTTCTCCAGACTATTTGATCACGAATCTAAAAGCATTTTGTTCAAAAATGAAATCTGCATTTCCAGGAAAAAAAAAACGTCACACACAAAGAGAAAAAAAAATCCATACTGACATCTAAAATCCATTCATGGGTGCTTATTTACAAACTATTGTGACAAGGGGGTGGGAGAGAAAGGAAAGCCAACTTCTAAAGATGCTCATTGTTCAATTACTCACATTATCTCCTTGGTATAAGTAATAGTGTAATAATGTGCTTTATTAAACAACAGAGGCTTTTCACTGGTCACAAAAGAAAACTGTTAAAAGCTGTTTTCATTTCAAGAGGTAGAATGAAATGGCTGTTAAACATACATTGTGATAAACATTTTCAAAAAAAGAAAAAAGAACACAGAGGCAAGCACATCATTTGCTAAATCAGAGATTTTTTATATATATATAAGTTCTGTGCTTCATATTCTCTAAGCGAAAACCACCAAGCTTAACAACACAAATTCGCAGAGATTCTCACAAATTTCCGGCAAAATTTGTAAACCAGCACCCAACGTTCAGGTAATAAATAGATCAGCTCCAAGAAATCAGTCTTAGGAGGCAATCAATGATGAGAACGTACTATATATTTTCTGCATTAAATAGCTGTCACAAGATGCACACACCTCTCCGCTCACCAGAAACGGGGAAAGTGCACTTCCACGGACACGCGAAATCTTTAAAGCCCTCGTATTTAAGGCACTCAGAAACAAACAAACAAACAACACGGAACTCACCACACACCCACAGAGTGTCAGTCTCAGGGACACGTATGTTTTTTAAAAAAAAAAAAACCGCGAAAGGGATTTTTTTTTTTGCCCCCGACACCGAACAGGTCCAAAGAAGACACTATTAATTAGCTTGAAACTGGATAAACTTAAGCTGCGGTTCGAAGCGCCCGTGCACAGAGTGGATCCCGTGCCACAGATGCCCGCGTGCACACAACACACGCAGGCACCCCAGCCCCAAGCTGAGCGCGCGAGGAATATGACAGGCGAGCCGTGCACGCCGCTCGAGTCTCAGCTGATTTTCAAGAGCAGAGCAGAGCAGAGCAGAGCAGAGCAGGGCAACCCAACCGCACCGAGCCAGCGGAGGGGGAGCTGCCTGCCCTCGCCTCCCCTTACCTAGTGCTAACGTTTAATGCTGGATCAGCTCCTTTACAAGCAGGTCTGTTGGCCCAAAGAGTCGAGGACTTGTAGCACGTGGACAGCGACCCTTCCACAAGCCATTTCCCCCCCTGCCCGTTAGCACGCCGAGCTTCCCCAGCTGCAAACATCTCATTAGACTAATGCATTCAGCACGGGCAGAAAACTCGATTTACCATAGCTACAGCAATGAATTTCCATTACGATGACAGCTTCTACCACATCATGTCCGGAAAAACCAGCCAACCACTGCCTTTTAAAGAAAACACACACACACACACACACTTTAAATGCAGAAAGGGAGGCCTGCGCGTGGCTTCTGTATTCTCGTTGTCCTGCTGCTGCTAAACTAAATGGAAAAATTGTGGCGTTTGGCAGGCTGCAAAAAACGCATTTTCCACGTTGGGAATTTTTTTTAAAACAACGTTCCTTACACACAGTGACAGCAATTTGACAAGGGACGGAGTGAGCGTTTGGAAGCCCTCCTCTTTTTCTTTTTCTTTTTCTTTTTTTTTTAAACTATTCCTCTGTTGTTGCCATAGTAACCAGACTGGATCCTCGTCTCTTTGTCCCAGCCATCCAGCAATGTGGCCCAGGATTGCGCTTTAGACCACGACCCCAGAGGCAGGCGGAACTGGAGCCGCCGCCGCCGCCGGTTGACTTGGAAGAAGCTCCAGCAGCCGCTCCGCAAAACTTGGGAGTCCCCGACTGGGCGGCTTCGGCAGACCGAGCCTTCTGCGCCCCGCCCCGGACCCAGAGCTTGGGGAAGGGCGCCTCCCGCGCGACAGCGAAGGGGCAGGTCGCGCTTAAGGACTGAAGCGGTGCAAACGGCGGCAGAGGACGAGCCAGGGGGATGAAACGGTGAGACACGGTGGAGAAGCTCTTCGCCTTGCCAGCCCCCCTCGCTGAAGGGGCTGCAACACAGCGAAGGGGCTTCCATGGAAGGTGGCAAAGTCTGGAACAATTTGAGATTTACTAGACTGTGGTTCTGTTAAAAGTGCTAGGGAGCAGCCCTGTCTGTTGCACTAGGAGAGAGAATCACCAAAACTTCAAAGACCTCAGCTGGGCTTGTACCGGTTTCTACTTGGATAGGATACCACCTGAAAAATCCCAAGCTGATCAGCTAAAGGGTGAGGATGAAGCTCTCAGAAATGCTTTTTCAAGAGGCAGCTGGACTTTCTGGTTTTTCTTGGAAGACCTTTCACTTCTCATCCAAGAAGCTGCTTCGGCTCTGCTGCTTCTTGGATGAGAAGCCAAACGTCTTCAAAGAAAAAGAACAGAAAGTCCAGTTGCCTCTTGAAAAAGCACCTTTGAGACAACCATGACTTGGATGACTGAGAATCTCCATAGACATAAACCATGTACATATGGAACGTATTAGGTGTGACTTAAGCTGACATTGTTTGAGTGACATGGGGCAAGGAATTAAGTGAAGCACTCACATCACTACTGCAGTTTTCATCATGACTTAAACAGGACTCTAATCTACAGGTAGTCCTCACTTACCAACCACAGATGCTAAGTGATATAGTCATAAAGTGAAACATCACGTGACTGTGCTGTGCTCAGGATGTCAGTTCCACTGCGGTTATTAACCAAATCACTTCAGGTTGTTAAGTAAAATGTTATGTGACCATGACTTGTGACTTCCTGCCATTTTCCACAATGATTTTGCTTGTTGGAAGCCAACTGCGAAGGTCACAAATGGCAATCACATGATCATGGGACGCTGCATCTATTATAAATACATGCCAATTGCAAAGCAATTGGTCTTAAACCTACCTTTTCACTGTGGTCAAAACTCTGAACTGTTGCTGAATGAACCAATTGGTAAGTGAGAACTATCTGCGGTACTTGAGTTTCTTCCTGTATAGTGTGCCTAAAAAAATATCTTAAGTGTCTAGCCGTTATACTGTAATGTTACTGGAAATTACCATTTATTAGTATTTGCTTTTAAACACTGTGACTTTCCTTGAGTTGTCTCTCTCTCTCTCACCTCTCTTTCACTCTCTCTCACTGTCATTCTCTTTCTCTTTCTCACACACAGAAACAATCTATCTGATTTGAGAAGTTCAGTATATCACCAGTTTCAATTTCTGGGTCAATATCGAAAGTGTCATTTCCAGGGCTGATAATTCCTCTCTTGTAGAAGTGCTGACATATTGCCATGGGCGTCTCTTCAGATCCTCTCTTTTCATAGGCATGATTTCCAACAGAAATAGTACGCAGCTGTAAGAACTAAGGGACAAGGGACAACCAGTTAATGGAGCTGCCTGATAATTAAAACTGAGCTAATTAGAGAGGCAAGAGGATGTATGATGGAACATTCCACTTTTCAGATTTATTGACTTCATGAATGGAATTACAAAGACTAAGGCTCAAATAAAACTCAGTGAAATGGATTCAATTACAGAAAACCTCATTTTTATGGGCCAGTTGGCCATGTCACAAGGCTATCATGAAATTAAAATGTCTTCATCTCTTGACTCGTTAGACCCAATGCAAGCTATACGGTATAAGAAATCAGTCTGATTTTCCTTCTATTCATATATGTTCACATATACTTACTTGGCTTTTTTCAAGCTTAGTTTAAATTCAGTGTATACTTTTACTTTTATACAATATAAGGATGCTTGTTATATATATTAAAAAATTACCTGGTTTATTGCGAAGGAGATCTGGTCATAGACCTCGGTTTGCGTGTATACTGCATAGGTGTCATCCATGCTGTCTGTATAACCTTTCAGGAATAGATGCTTAAAGGATATCGTGTTTTCTTCTTTAAATGCAACCACCATTTGATTGCTTAACCCAAAAACTACAAGCTGAAAATATCCCCCCAAAAAGTTAAATATTAGCAGTCTATAATGTAAAGTTTTCTCCACAAATATTTGTCATGCATTGATAATTACAGCCCAGGTCATTAAATGTGGAACTCATATGTAGTATGAACTTAGTATCAGTATCAACAGAAAGGGAATATTTCAGCTAAAATACTCAATAAGTTCATTCTGACCACAAGTACATTAATTTTTATAGCTGACTAGCTGATTACCCGGCATTGCTCGGGGTTTTTTGTACAGCTCTGCGCGGGAGATTTAAATGCCCGCGCCACCAGCAGCAGCTGTGTGGCGGAGGGCATTGAAATGGCCTTGCCGCCAGCCACGCACCATCCGGTGATTCCCCCTCCGCCATCCTGGGATTCCCCCTCGCCACCCGGGGTTTCTCCCAGCTCTGCGCAGGAGATTTAAATGCCCACGCCACCAGCAACAGTTGTGTGGCGGAGGGTATTGAAACGGCCGGGGCTGTGTGGAAGGAGGGCCATTTGAGCTGAGACTAACCTTAGTGAGTTAATTCGAGGAGTTG
>JANHJO010003658.1:311784-322196 GCA_032468235.1 Pseudoxyrhopus heterurus | reverse complement strand
AAATCAGCTGGTTTAGGCCTGAAAACGGGCAATTTAGGCCCAAAAATCAGCCCATTTTTGGACCAAAAATCAGCCCATTTTTGGACCAAAATCGGCCCATTTTCGGCCTCAAATCAGCTGATTTTCGGGGCTAAATTGATGGCCGCACAGCGTGCCTGGCGCATGCTGCGCATGCATCAATTTAGCCCTGAAAATTAGTTGACTCGAGTATAAGCCGAGGGTGGTTTTTTCCAGCCCTTTTTGATGGCTGAAAAACTCGGCTTATACTCGAGTATATACGGTAAATATGTTGTTTGCTGTGCATCTCTATTTACATCATTTTATGAAATAGCGCCAGATATTCAATGCCGTTTCAAAACAAGAGCCTTTGTCAAAAGTTCAAAAGGTGACTAACTCAAAAATGAAATATTTAAAATGTAATATATTGTTTACATCTCCTCTTACCGCGCATGACTTTTCAAATAAAAAAAAATAAACATTTCTCTGCCAGCTGAATGAGACAAACACAACTGGTAGAACAGACTTCCCTCCCTCCCTTTTCCATGTGTCCCTAGTCTGCTTTTTGAAGAAGGTTTGTGGAGTGAAGAATACACATATAGACTTAGAATGTGACAGACCATTGAGGGCCCCAATTAAATATTTAATGTCAAATTTAGTTCAAATACCGAAAAATGGTGCTACTTACTGGGTCTAACTGTAGTATTTCATATGGATTGTATTCTTGATATTCTCGGTCTGTTTTGGACACTTTGTAAGCAAGAAACAAAAACAGTGCCCATCCAGCAAGCAACACGGCTTTTCTGTAAAATTGAAAGTGAAAGCAATTTTAAGTAGTTAAATTTTTGGAAAGAAATTCCACACAACCAAAATATCTAGGTACATTTAAAGAAGAATTAACACCACAGGAAACAATAACCAAAATAATTTATATCCATCTCTCAAAACCAAAGGAATTATACAAGTATGTCTACTGGTTTCTGCCAATATTCTATAGCCCCATCCAGTATTTAACATGGGCACTCAGCTTAATTGATGAGTCCTAAATAATAAAACTATACAGTTAGTCCTACAACATCAACTGAGCCCAAAATTTCCGTTCCTAAGCAAAGGCAGTTGTTAAATGAGTTCCACCTCATTTTATCACTGTAGTTGAATCATTCGGTTTTTAAGTGAATCTGGCTTCTCCCATTGATTTTGCTTGTCAGGTTACAAATGATGATCACATGACCCTGGGATGCCAATTGCCAAGCGCCTGAATTTTGAGCATGTGACTATGGGGATGCTGCAACAGTCATAAGTGTGAAAAACAGTCATATCTCTTTTTTTCAATTCTGTTGTACCTTCAAATGGCCACTAAATTAACAGTTGTAAGTCAAGGTGAGCTGCTTGGTGGGTTGGCTTTTTGTTGTTGTTGTTCAGTGAAGTTTCCCACTTCCCACTGAGGAATCCTCAGCATTTAAAGAATTCTAGGGTTTCCACAATGTAATTTTAAAAACAC
The DNA here is from genome assembly GCA_032468235.1 of Pseudoxyrhopus heterurus. Taxonomy (NCBI): domain Eukaryota; kingdom Metazoa; phylum Chordata; class Lepidosauria; order Squamata; genus Pseudoxyrhopus; species Pseudoxyrhopus heterurus. The sequence goes on along the minus strand of JANHJO010003658.1, from coordinate 320,698 downwards.
TGCATCACAGACACATCTTTCTTCCCCAAAGCAGGAAGAACTTGAATCCCCAAACACTGCATTTTGGATGCTCAATAGATTCTTTCATTACCTGAAATTCAATCCATGACTTGGAAATCATTTTCAGTTTCTTTACAATATCAACATCTCCTAGGAGTTATTGGTAACATGCTGATCTTATCATTTTACTAAATATTTTATAATGTTGAAATAATCTGCTTTTATTAAAATTCTAAAAAAGAACACCCATAAAATACAAATCCTATTACACTTACTTTATTGTAGGAGTTATATTCTGCTGGGGCTTTAACAATCGCAATCGATACCACAGGCATCTTCCATAAACTTTTCTTAAATTCTTTAAACGAATTTGATCTGCGGAAGATAATTTTACTATTTAATAAAAATAAAGTATCTTACACATCAGACTTTCTTTTTCAAGCTGTTCAAATCTTAAAGAAAAAACTTTGCAATACTACCTGTAGAGGCAAGTATTTCATGTTTCCCCCCCAGAATCATTTACCTTCTACTATACAAATGGACAGAATGTGATCCATCTATTCTCTGAACTAGCTTCCCAAACCTCCTTTTTTACTTTTCAGAAATCAGCAACATAATACAAGGTAAAAATCCCATCTATGTATTAACCACAACCCAACTTAGCTTTCAAACCCAGATAAGGTTAGGCAGGCGATGCACCTGTTAACAGAAATATTTTAAGAGTTACCAAAAAAGAGACTATACAGATGTGATGTTGGCTTGGTACTACCGGTAGTTAAGAAAAAACATTGAGCAACATATACCTTCCACTCAATACAGGTAGTCGACTTACAACAGTTCATTTAGTGACCGTTCAAAGTTAAAACGGCATTGAAAAAAGTGACTTATGGCTGTTTTTCGCCCTTACAACCGTTGCATCATCCCTGGGGTCACATGATCAAAATTCAGATGCAAAGCAACTGGTTCATATTTATGGCGGTTGCAGTGACCTGGGGTCATGTGATCAGGTTTTGCTACCTTCTGACAAGCAAAGTCAATGGGGAAGACAGATTCACTTAACAACCATGTCACTGATTTAACAAATGCAATGATTCACTAACAACTGTGGCAAGAAAAGTCATAAAATGGGACAAAACTCACTTAACAAATGTTTCACTTAGCAATATAAATTTTGGGCTCAATTGTGGTCGTTAACTTAAGGACTACCTGTATTGACTGTGTTTTGTAACACTGGCAATTAACATCGTCTGTTAGAATTTCGTGAGTATTAAAATTGTATCCTTCTGTTCAGATAAGGGACTTAGTAGACCTATCTCCATGAACAGAAAAGGGATTTTTAGCAATTCCCCCTCTATATAGCCTGTACTCCAGGTCCAACAGTTGGAGGATCATTCAGAACACCATGAAAGATGCAAGGCATCTGTAAAAACTTCAATTCCCCTTTGTTTGTTAGCGAATTGATTAGATCGAAACTCTAATCAATGTACTACAATGTAATCTATTCACAGAAAGGCACTGCAACATTTGGTCTATAATTTACAGATCTCCAAAACTTGACATGTTTAACATTTAACAGAAATTTTGCTCCTAAGATGAGGGTGTGGGAAAAGAGATGGAGAGGTGACTCATCAGGAGCCCTAGCTTTTGCAACAGCATTATGGTTTACCCAATACAATATTATATGGCTTCTACATTCAAATTTATAAGCCACAGTTTATACTTTTTTTTCAAAAATGCAACCCAAACCAGCAAAATACTACATGCAAGTCAATACTCTGCTAACTAAATTATATTGCCAACAAGCTATTCTTTTCATAGTAAAAAAAATACCTAGATTTTATTCAGCCTCCCTAAGATTGGTGAAATACATTCATTATAGAAACTTTAGAGAAATTATTTTTCAGAGAGTTTTAAAAGCAAAAGTGAATAAGAAACAAATGGGAATTACTTCTGAATATGCAACACAGTTTTGTTTTTTTACTGGGGCCAAACTTTCTTTGTTAAGAATTTTTAACGAATTCACACTCTAACATGAAGTAAGAACCTACAAATATCGGGGGGGGGGGGGGAAGCAAACAGACCTCTATTGAAATTTAGACCGTTATTGTGGTATTGTGGTACTACTTAATCTTGCATCATCTCAATTTGTAACAATCCCAGAATTACATAGTTAAGTCTTTCAAGTGCTCAAACGCTGGCACTGTAGTCTGAATTGTCTTTGTCATTCAGTTAGAAAACTATAAATTCATCTTCAGTGTAATAATTACTCTTCTGAGGTACGTATCTTTTTTTTTCTCCACACCTGATTTCACAGATATACAATAAAATGCCTCTTAGCAGGTAGCTTGGCTTATTTAGCCAGTGTCATCTAGGCTTGGAAGTTACATAGAGTCCGCCTTAGAAGTCCTGTTGCCAGACCTGTTCCCTAGATTGGGAAGTGAAATACACACAATACACACAATAGAGGAATACAATGGCATATTGTATTCCCTTCTAGTTACCAAGAAGTGTATAGGAATGCAATCTTGATTTCTGATGAAATCATCAGAACGTTGAAACTCAAAGAAAATTTTACTTTACAATAAAATACTGTATACTATTTATTTCACAGGTTGAACTTCAAAAATTAAAGAACGTGCCAAATAGATTCCATATAACATGTTAAGCTATAATTTGGTGTATGTAAATCAAATCTTTTATGGCTTACTAAGCAAACAATAAAATTTTGAAAACTTTGGTCATTTTACCAGTAAAACAGAGAGCTACTTTGTTTTAACTTCTACAATCATTTAAACAGAAGGCAGAACATGGACTACTTTGGCTGTAACAAACTCTGATTCAATATTATTAAATGTTCCTGGATTTTGCTAATGCACATTTCTTCTTTCATATATGAGACAAAATGTTCTTGTGGAGAGGAGCAGAGATTAAATCGAATTAAAGGAAATATGACTTATTATAAGGATTAAGAATAAGAATCTACTATATTTCTAATGTGTTTTAAACAACTATGGTTAATTTATGTCAGAATATTCCAAGTATGGACATGAGATCTAGAGAGTTAATGACCAGATGGTTATTTCTGAATTAGGCTAATAAAAATTTATTTAAATACTGAACTATAAATATGGAACATATAGCATCTGCATTTGTAAAATACAACTCCATCTAAATTCAATCTCAATTGTCTGACCACATCTATTTTCAAAGAATATGCAAAATACACAGAAATACAAATTCTGATTTGAAGTTGGACCATTAATAGCTAGCTACAACAAGGCATCATCTGTTTAATCTGAGACATTCTTGTCACTGCCACTACCCATCCTAATACAAAGATAAAGTCAGCTTTCAGCAAGATGATAGGCATAATTATTCTTGAAAGGAGCTATTTGGATATGTACATAGATGTAACTTTACAGTAGGTAAATGAGGAGTGGGCTCCAAAAATTTTAGCAACCAGTTCTCTGCCCAGTTGCTGGGTGCGCGTGGCCATGATGGGCATGGCCTAGTCAGCCTCCTGCACCATGGCGGGGGGGGCTGTTTTCACCCTCCCCGGACTCTGGAGGCTTTCCTCGAGCCTCCGGGAGGGCAAAAACGACCTCACCCAGGCTCCAGAGGCAGGAAATGGGTCCATTTCTGGTCTTCCAGAACTTCCGAGAGGCCCATTTTTCACCCTCCCCAGGCTTCAGAGCTTTCCTATTCTCTGAATGTATCGAAACTTTTCCAGTGAAGGCAATACACAATTAGAAATTGTGTCACTGTTAAAGGCACAGAAGAATCTCGTGAGTAAATATCCATGAAAGAACGACCCAATGGGTCATGGGTTGCCTAGTTGTCTTTAAAAGATTTAGCAGCCAGGTTTGTTAGATAAATTCTGTAAATACTGTATATGCTTGATTACCTTTTGCTAGTTGATTTATGTTCAGCTCATTATATAATTGTTCAAAAATTACATAGTAACCACATCTTTTCACAGCAAATTAAGGGATGGAATCTGCATGCAAAAATAAGGCTAAGGTATCAAAATAGAAGCGGCATATGTATTCAAAACAACAAATCCTATTCAGACCAAAGTCAACATTTTTAGGTAGGCAAGAATAAATGAGGCCTCTTAAAACTCAGGTCCCTTTTGTTAAACCCAGAAATAATTTTATATAAAAATTGTTGCAATCTTGTCAACAGTTATACTATTTAAAACACTATAAAAAACAGATAAACAGTACTGAGAACTGTACTAATGGCATCAAATGCAGTGTTAAAAGATAAAAGATTATAATTCAGACAATATTTGGGAATAAGATCATTTTTTTAATATTCTTGGTGCTGATATTATTAAAAAGCTGGATCTGACAAAATGTTTTAAATGTATAATACTTCGTACTAATACAATGCAATAATCACTTCAAACTTTATACAAGAAAAACATATTTTTCCTACATATTAGGGGGAAAATATTCTACAAAATAATTTTTATGTATTAGGAAATAAAAGAATTTTATAAAATCATCCTATACTGTATGTGATCTAGAAATACTAAATTCTTTATTCCCAAATATCCATTCTACTTTTATATTAAGACAAAACGTCAAAGTATCTGATAGTTACTATATCCATTTATCCCCAAGAATTTACAGAATTATCTCACAATAAGAGTTATAAATAACTGCACATTATAAACACTGACAACTGCTTCTGTTTCTTTTCATTATGATGGAAAGGAAAAAATATTGAAAGAATGCATCTCATTTAAAACAAATTATATGATCAGCTGAACATTGGGGTGTTATGGTAGGGACAAGATATGGCCCACTTTCTTGAGATTCCAATATAGATCGCAGATGCTTTTCTGTATGTACAAAAGCTATACTGGAAGAAAGCTTGATATCAAAATTCTATTCTATAAAAATCATTGGGAAAAAGAATAGTCTAGATTACTATGACTACAACCTTATGCTTTCAAATCATAGTCATTTAATTAATATTTTTGGTCCTTAACTCTGTAATACTTAAAATCAATAATAGGAACTTTTTCCTTTCAACATAAAATCTGGCAATTCCCCTTCAAACCAAAAATATACAGTGTTTCCTGGACAGTTTATAATCTTGATACTGATGCTTGCTTTCCATTGTCAATACAGAGCCATCAACCCTAGCCAGAATTACTTTTGCACTTTGTTGGGAAAATTGGCATATATCTCTGTTCAATACACATACATTCATGTTCTTTTTCATTCATATGCACTTTTATTTTCGGTAACAAGTAGTAATGCATGGCCTTCCAGATGTCAAACTCTTTGCAAGGTACCCAGCTAGGGAAATTTGTTATATTTCTGAATCAAAACCATAAAACAAGGTATGTCCAGCCCAGAATGAAACCCAGCAGGATGATAAATTATGAGATGTGGAAGGCCTTGTATTCAGGTATGAAAAATCAAGTACATAGGTACAGGACTAGGGGTGCTTGATGATGCCAATTTGTGTGAAAATGGTCTAAGGGCAACTACCAGCTGAAAATGAGCAAGCAATGTATTAGATTATGATCCAGTTTATGGCATTCGACACTAGTCAGACAGCACTCGGATTACAGTTTTCCTTTCTTCGTATTATAAAGCTGGAGAAAATTCAGAAGAGAGCTATCAAGGTGTTAAAGGGTCTGGAAATGAAGCTCTCCAAGGAACTAGACATGCTGAGTTGGCAAAAGAGATTAAAGGGAATCATGATAATGATCTACAAATACCTAAAAGGAGGTCATGTGCAAATGGGATGAGCCTGTTCTGTGTTGTGATGGAAAACACGGCAAGGGCCAATGGACTGAAATGAAGAGATGATTCTGTCTAAACGTTAGAAAGAACTACAAGGTAGCGAGAGATGTTAAGCAGAGAAACAGTCTCCGCTTCCATGGAGGGGGTTCAACTAGAGACTAACAATCCTCTGTTGGGATTTCTGCAGAGAGCAAGAGGAAGTACAGGTAGTCCTTGACTTACGACAACTGAGCCCAAAATGTATGTTGCTAACTGAGAAACTGTTAAGTGAACGTTGCCCCATTTTACAACTTTTCCTGCCACATTTATTATGTGAATCACTGCAGTTGTTACATGAATAAAACAACTGTTATGTGAATCTGGCTTCCCCATTGACGTTGTTTGTCAGGTGGTCGCAAAAGGGGGAATCACATGACTCTGGAACACCACAACCCGTCATACATATGAGTCAGTTGTCCAGCATCCAAATGTAAATCATGGTGACCATGGGGACCCTGCAAAGGCCACGAGTGTGACAAAATGGTTATAAGTCATTTTCTTAGCCCTGGTATCACTTCGAACTTTTGCTAAATGAACTGTTGCAAGTCTATTACCTGCACAAGCCTCTTTACATTGTGGGATTCCTCTCAGGTGTAGGTCCTGCTCTTTCCCTCCCTCAGTAGTTACTTAGCATGAGAACTAGGGGCTGAATTAACCATGGCTCCACCAAGAACTAACCCAACCGCTTCCACGGCACGAAGAGTGAGAGAGAGACCTGCAAGGCGTTACTCCAAGCGGAGCCCCAACTCTTCGACTAACCTGAGATTTCCCACCTGCTGGGAAGGGGCAGGAGAACCAACACCGGGAGAGGGGGGAAGGAAGCGAAGGCCCACGGGCCCCCCTGAATGCTCGGCGGGGAAGAGGGTAGGCGGTAAGGGGACCCCCCACCCCGCGTCCCTTTCTCGAGGCCCAGCTAGAGGAAGGAGAGCGAAAAGGGGGCGCCGGGCCTGCCACCACCCCGAAACACCGGGATACAGGGGCGGAGGCACTCACCGGCGTGCTGGTCCCGCGGCCACAGGTAGTAGGTGGCGGGGATAACGATGAGGGCTACGAAGCTGGTGAGGAAGTAGAAGAAAGTGTTGCCGCTGTCATCGTACTGGAACTGCTGCCCGGCCATGGCTGCCCGCACGCCCCGCCCCCCCGCTCGGCTTGCGTGCTCGCTCCTTCAAGCAGCCCCAGCGGCGGCCTCTTGCAAGGATCCCGCGAGAATGAGGACGGGAGAAGGAGGGGGGGGGAAGAGCAAGCACCCTTCGCTGGCTGGCTCACCCGCCCCCCCCCCCGTTTCTCTGAATCAATAACTGGTTGCTCAGAGTTTCTGTTCATTTCTTTTTCCGCCCAGCATTCCATGGATTTCTTGCTGTTCCAGTTTGGCCTATGCACTTTTAAGTATGATCACACAGAATCTAAGTACGTCCTTTTCTTGGTTTTTAAAATAGTGGTAGCACACGTAACTTGTAAATTGATTTTCAATTGTGCTTTCTTTTAGGTATATCATGAAATCATTTAACTTCTATATTTTCCCCAAACCTTTGAACAGAACATCACCAGATGTCAAGTTTGTCTGTCAGGTATATATGTATTTTCCCCTTCTGATTCAAAAATAACAGAGAATCCAAAGCAAAATCTTCCACTACTAATCTTACATAAATGCAGTGCTGCAAGCTGCATAATGTTTCATTTATAGTTAGGACGCTAGATTATAAATTATTAAAAAGATGTTTTTGTTAAAGTCAGAAGGATCTTATTAATTAGTACTTAGCTGCCAGCTGCCTGCAATTTAGCAGTTCAAATCCCACCAACTCCAAGGTCGACTCAGCCTTCCATCCTTATGAGGTCGGTAAAATGAGAACCCAGATTGTTGAGGGCAAATAGGCTGACATTGTAAACCGCTTAGAGAGGGTTGCAAACCCCGATAGGCGCTATATAAATACAGGGCTATTGCTAAGGTGACTGCAAATTCAGGCTCCATAGTTTGTTTGTTTGTTTTTTAATACAAAATATTATCTGGGGCAGGGAAACCTTCTGATTTTGGAAAGAAGCTGTGTGTATGGGGTGTGGGGGAACAGCTGCAGACAACCGCGGGCTGGCTGGCTGTTAAAAAGCCGGATCCTGCCGGCCTCGCGGTTGAAGGGGGAGGGAATACAGAAACTGGGAGCTTCCCCCTTCACTCTTATTTGACTTTTGCGTCAAATTTTCCACTTGCTGTGATTCTGCCCTTTTTTTCCTTCTTCTTCTCTAGCACAGGATTTAGGGGGGAGGGAACTGCTTCCTGCCCCGCTCTTCTAGAATCGAGACAGAAAATCTTGCAGTTGTGTTGAATTTTCTTTCGCATCCTAGGCTAAGGAATAAATTAATTTGGAAAAGCAAAGTGGGTCTGTATTTCCAAACGAAGGCAAATATACATGTCCCTGGGATAATATTGCAGGATCCAAACTGTCAAAAAGGTTTATTCTGGAATTTGGGCTCATTCTCTCTCTCCAGAATTCTCTTTCTCACGCACCTTACAGAGAGAAATAAAGTTCTTCGAAGATGGGCTCCGGTACCAGGTCCAAAACTTGGAAGAATAAACTTTTGATCCCGGTAACCGACTCAGATTGGATCCCGGGTCTGTATTTCTCCCCCTTCCTCATCTTTTGGGGAAGGATAACATGAACCACTGGCCATTTTTAGACCCCAAAATGTTTCCTGGACACTTTCCCCCCATTTACCCAGACCGACGAGCAAAGTTTTTTAACATTTCCGCCCAGGTTACACACTGATCCGCATGGGCTTCCAAGCAGGTAGCAAGTATGTGATTGAAATTTCTGATAACGCCTAATGGCACGCTGGCTGGGGAATTCTGGGAGTTGAAACCTACAGGTTTTTAAAATTAAAATTTTAAAATTCATTGGCAGGCCAGTTGGGGAATTCTGGGAGTTGAACAAGGACAGTTTTTCCCCAAATGCCATCCCTCTGCTAAACAACTAATTTCCCTAACACTGTCAAATTATTACCAAGTCTGTATTACTATTACCATTACTTTTCTCATCCTCCTCTCTATTCACTTATGACTATACTGCATTGCTTGTATCTTTACAATTTATATTATTTTCACTTGTTCCTAGTATTGA
>JANHJO010003658.1:283474-297525 GCA_032468235.1 Pseudoxyrhopus heterurus | reverse complement strand
CTAAGTTTCACCAGAGTGGCTTGACTTAGCATGAAATATGAAGCCATTTGTTAGGTGTGTTGTGCAAACTACTCCACTAGTTGTTAAATAAGCACTAGAATACTATTTCAATTTAGATGTGTCCAGAAAGACTGTTTCTAGATTTTTATCAAAAAGATTTGATAAAGTCAGTCCAACTATAAATAAAGCGGGCTGATGCAGAGCTGCACAGAATGGAATCACACAGGTTACTCCACTGGTCTAATGTGAGGGCAGAGAGAATTTAGGTCATTTTATTTTCATCCTATGGTTCTCCATGCTCCCAAAAACATTTTTTTAACTGTCTCCAGAATTGTGTATGAGGAGTGTTACTGGGAAAAGGATGAAGAGGAAATTTTTATTTTATTTTTTTTAAATGTTGATTTTAAAAGATGTTGATTTTCTTCACTACTGGAAAGAGCATTTCCCAGCAGATATATTTGTATAAGTTCATTTTGTGTGCAAAATAACCGTTTAGCAATTACACCAGCATATTATCTAAGCCAATGACACTATTTTATCATGTGCATCTCAAACATTTAAATATATTACAGCACAGGTGTCAAATTCACAGCATCATGTTGCCGTCATGTGATGTTTTGTGACATTTTTTCCCTTCGTGGAGCTGGGGTGGGCATGGCCTGCACATGACACATCTGGCCCACGAGCCACCAGTTTGACACCCCTGTATCAAAGAGGAATAGTCTCCTTGTGTTAATGGTACAATGGCAAGCATGCTTTACTACCTTGAAATTTTTATGCATGCACAATACCAGAAAATTTACAACAGCGCAACTGGTACATATCAAATGCATTCAAATGTCACAATCAGATTGAACTTAATTGTATAATATATGAACTATCTTCACAGAAATATGTGGAGAGATTAGCATGTTTTATGGCTAATGGAATTAATATCCATTTGAAAAAAATGAATAGAACCAGGTTTTGGATGATCCAAAACATCTTATCAGTCTTTCTTAACCTTTCGTCCTGCAGACATGCTGGACTACAATTCACATCATCCCCAGCAAGAATACTCATCTTGGCCAATGGTGCTATACACAACAGAACAAGAAATCCATCTTGTTTTTCTGTATCTAATGATATTCTGCATATAATGTATATGATGTTTTTCTGTATATAATGAGACACTTTGACACTGTTCATACAGGAAATGAAATGTTGCATTATATAGGTTGAAGTTCTGACACCCAATATTGGGACAAAATCTTTTTGTCACAAATAAAAATATACCAATGTATATTATTTTTCAACAGCCATCCTCTCAGTAAAATAAATACAGTTAATCTACAATTCAAAGTAATTGTAAAGAACATGTCTTTATTACACTTTTCTGGCTGTTTAATTGGAGAAGTTTTACATGTACATTAAGTTTAAAATTAAAACCAAAGACAAGGGAAAATCCATTAACAAAACATGTATATATATTGTACAATTTTAAACAATATGAAAAATACACCATTGTACCATAAAACATCTATCTTCAAGTTTAAAAATAACGTAGTCTCTCCTTTTTTACATTTATACAGAAAAACAATAAAAAGTTATTTCTATTTGGCTCAAAAACTAAGAAAATCATAAAACCAACTCCATCAAAACACCTTTTGTGAAAAGTGCTTAACTACCATCCTAGAAACTAGTGACTTTCAGACATATTTAGTGCAAATATCTTTTAAAAGCCACTGCTAATAAGCAAATGTCATTCTGTGTCTTTCTATGCACAAAATCTCTCACAGGATAAATAAAAGATTGTTTTGAGCCATTCCCCATCATGTGATGCCTCAAATCAATGTAATGCTATTAAAGGGCAGGACATGGCTAAATCTACATGTCTTGAAATCTGAATAGAAAAATAGCTATCTTAAAATATAAAAAGTAACATGCTAGTAGGCAGGTTACTGTATCAGTGACATACAAATCTTTTTCAGGACCTATGCTGCATATGCTCTTATTTCTATTATTTCATCCAACATGTAGGTCATGTTTTACAATTATTACCTGCTCGATTTTTGTAATTCTGGCCCAAATCCAGAACTCTCTTGAAGTCAGCATATTTTTATTTCAAATCAGCTTAGCCCTGCTGATCAAATATAATTAGCTTGTCACTAATACTATTATGCAGTCATAAGTGTGTGTGGATCTCATTAAAATATAGCCAGCAACTCAGCATCAATCAGAGCAGTTCATTTGATTAAGAATGGCTTAACACCCTAACTTTTTCCAAATCTGCACTGAACAAGTATCATGAGCCAATTGTGATTCAGATGGGAAATTTCAGTTTTAGGATGAAACAATGACATTTCATGATTGGATATATATTCCTCAATCCCACCCCACCCCCAATGCATTTTTTATTCATTAGAAGTTGTTTTGTATTAAGCACCTACTTTTCCAACAGTAATCTATTGCTGCTTCCACCAAGCTATTTAAAAAGAGATTCTGCAACCTATTTAGAAGTGCCGTGCAACAACTTTTGCCTTCTTGGGCAGAAATAACTAATTAAACAACTATCTTCCTGAATATACTGCATAACCCATAGCAAATTATTTTTATGTTGTATTCAGCAGATACAGATAGGGGGAGGAAATGGGGAAATTTTCTTTTAAATAAAACTCCTACTTGTAATCTTGTTTTTCATTAGATCTAAAGAGACGGATAATAACTACACTAGCTTCAGTAGTTCTTCATTTATTCCAGCACCAAGAGCAATGATTAAGAAGGCTCATTCACCCAAAATGGAAACAATGGTCTATTAGAGGAGATTTAGAGGTTTTTAAGGATAGTTTTAATCCCTCCAAAAATGGTTCCAAAAATTTTAGCCAATCCTCAAATGAGATAATGAGGGACTGGATTCCTCACCCTGGCTTAACATGTTACATAAACCAAGTCAATTTTGGTATCTTGAACAAACTATTATTTAAAAGAATCACAGTTCAATATGATGTATGAGCCCAGCTAAATCTTGTCCAATGGCACCTTTGACTTTTCCCCAATGCCTTCATTTTTGTTACTGCTGGCTGCAAAGCATGGCCGAAAGGCAACTTCAGCTGAGAACTATGCTACATTATTTAAGAGAACACCATTTTAGAAGTTTCTTCTCCACCTGCAGAGAGAAAAATGTGCAGTATTTCTATGGCCTCCTAGAACCCCCAAGATTGCATTCTAAATGTATTTTTTGTTAAATCACTAAGTTCTAAGTTAGTTTGGGTAACTTTTCCAAGGCAATATATACAAATGCAATAAAATACTGTCTGTAAATTTTAATAAATATATTATGTACCCTTACTTACAAAGCACTTCATAAAAAATAATTTTAGGGGTATAGAATAAGTAATAGTTTCCGTTCGTTTAATCTTGCTTTTAACCAGCCAATAGAGATAAGAGCTTATTCAAGTATACCACACTAGAAATATCAAGACATGACATTTTTCCTGAAGTCAAATTCTGTAATTATTATAATTCTAATAATCGCTTTTGTTGCCAGCAATACAGTATATAAAATTCAAAGTTTATTTCTATGAGCCAAACAGCATTTTTAGTAGTAAGGTAGACTAAACCCTAAGATTTGTCTGCTGATAAATATTAAGTCATTGAATTCATTTTTTTCATTTTTCAATAATTTTAACTTTTAAATAAATCAGCATTCAGGTAAGAATTAGAAAGGAATGTTTGTGTAAGCTCATCATTTATGGAAGTCAATGTTATAGATCCATTATATAAAGTATAAAAACTTCACCAATCAGGAAGTAAGACAAAAGTTCAAGAAGGATTGAAGGAGTTTCTTTTTCATCTCTGGAGGTCACGTCATCCCGAGAACTATTGCACAATAGTGCATACACCTATCTAAGACACACAGTCTTTTATTACAGCAAAATGTAAAGTTAAATTATAATTGTCTTCAGAGCAATCAAATAAACATCCCATTGCATCCCAAAACTCAGTTGGATTTATCTTGGATGTTAGCAAAGCTGGCAGTTGAGTGGATTCGCTTACCTAGAAAGAGAAGAAAAGCATAAAAGCTCACAAAGACAGTTCATAGCATATTCAAACAAGAAATCCAAGACCCCATCAACAGAATTAATATGGGGAGGCATCTTGAACAAGTCACAGTGATAGTATATGTGTTATGATATCATTGAATTACCAATTAAATTTGCATCATTTGTACAAAATCATTGTGAGACCTCATACTTTCCCACAGTGAATATCAAAAATAGTGTTAATGCAAAAAATCCCAAATTATAGTTACAAATCAATCAGAAGAACAATGTTGGATTAAATAGTTTTAGACTTAGGTAGAGAATTATTCTGGCCAATCAGTGCAAAGAGGTCCAAAGCTGGTAAGGAGCTATTGAGAAGACTTTTCTTCATTTTCCCATGGCAGGAGAGTGAGAAAGGATTTTGCAATAGATCTTAAAATTTGGGCAAGTTCAAAGGGAGGAAAGTACTCTTTAATGTAATAGACCTCAAGTCATGCAAGACTTCATAGATCATGGCTATCAGTCTTATGTGTGCCAGAAATAGATCAAAAGCTGACATTAACAAGGCTATCACATGCTATATATTACAGTTCCTAGTTAATGATGTGGCCAGTGTTATGAACTACCTAAAGTTCTTCCAATAAGCAGTCATATCTAGAAGGCTCCAAACTCCAAACAGAATACAAAGGCCTATGTCACTGTGGTCTGGTCTAATTTCCAGGAGCAAAAGTACTCTTGGCCACCATTTAAACTTGAGAAATCACATTAAAGAATTGAACTAGGAATACACAAAATTACAAATCTGAAAATGAGATAATTGCTGTCCGTGCTCAAATGAAAACTGAATCCTTTTTTTCAAATGACAAAGTGGACCTCTATTTTACCTGGGCAACATGTTTATTTGTTCATTTTTGTCAACTGTTGAATTATTCTGAGTACCAAAACAGCCAACATATACAGTCGAATTGTATGAAACAATTATTCCTATATACAGTAACTTGACCATACTACAAAGAGAGGCTTCTTCACAACATTTATTTTAAATCATGGCACCCAAATAGTTTTATAAATAAATAGTTGACTAGAATACCGAATATGATGTTGCTAAATCATAGATGTTAAACAATATGCTGGGTCTGTTCAGCTAACTGTAGATAGTAAGCTAACTGTAGATAGTAAGCCTATCTTTACTACCTTGAAAGAAAGATAGGAGAAAATAATCCAATTGTCTGATTTGTTCCATCTGAATTGCCACCATAGTAGCCCCCTTGACTCAGAAGGACTTGATAAGACAATTAAAATTTGTTTAGTCACTCAAAGAGTGCAGCAGTGGGACAGAATCAAATGATGCATTATTGACTTCCAACCCAGATTATTCTACACAGATTGTGAACAGAGTCCCAAGTTCCAAAGCACCCAACACTGGACATCCTGCCATTAAGGCGCAAATACCACTTTCAGTATTGTAACCTTTTTTTATTTCAATCCAAATAGAAACCATAAAGATTGGGTGATTTTACTTACCCAGAATCAGGACACGTTTTTTCTGCTTTGAATGAAGGAAGGTACTCAAGTAGAAAACAAGTGGTAGAAATAAAATGAACAAAGAAACTGCAATCACTGGCACTGTATCTGTGCAGGGGACAGAACAATTAAAAGTTGTGCTCCACAGCCTTTGCGTGATGTTCATCTAGAAGGACACAATTGTAAAAAAAAAAAATACCAAGGAGATTAAGACATCTGAGGAATCATCAAAGTTTTGCATTGAATGAGCATCAGTATGTCTAGCATTTATTGGGTATAGATCCTGCCTCCCTGGATAAGATGCAACATGTTTTTTACGGTTATCAGGCCATCCTTAATGGCACTTGCAAATTTAGCAATCTCATGGGTTTTCAGATATATTTTAAAATGTCCACCCTGAAAAGTTTAAATGTAGCAGCCAAGTGCTTTATTAAGGTGTTCTTCATAGTTCAACATTTGAATTTGCATTAATCACAATCCAATCATTTCATATGGTAATCAGAGCATCTACTTATTTGGATGCTATATAGAAGATGCCAAATACATGTGTCTTTAAGAAAGGCTTAAAACAAAACAAATGAAAACCTCTCAGTGGATCCATATTAAGAAAATGATAGACGGATGTCCACAGAAGTACAATAGAAGGTTAATGTAAATGGCTGATGTGACCTAAGCCTGCACCTACCTTAGCAATGTGCTTCATCACTGCTAACACATCGCAATATATGGGCAAAAGACATCCCTGTCAATTGATCCTTTGAGAAACCAGCCAGTGAGGTAAACAGAGACTGGATACTCAGGAGGTGAAAATACAAAACTGGACAGCCAGAAAAAGATGTTTTTATTGTAAGATGAAACACTGGTGGATTTTCAGCCATTTAGCCTTGGAAAGTGCCAAAATGCCTAAATTATGTTTATTCAAATCATTACCAATATATGTAGAATTAATTAAGTGCCATCAAGTCATTTCAGATTCCTATGTAAACTAGCAAATTACATTAAAATGCTTCCTTTATCAAGAATTACCTTCATTATTGTGTTATTTAAAAAGCTGTATTTTCCTGAAAGGCACGAAAGACAATGACACTATGCTGTGGTTTTATCAAATTTACTTCTATATTCTGTTTTATTGCACTGGAATTTTAGCTACAGTTAATCATTCTAATGAAATTAGTAAATAATGAAGTAACTAAATTGGACAAAAGCCAACTTGAGACACTACAGCATGGGTGTCAAACTCGCGGCATCATGTTGCTGTCACGTGACGTTTCGTGACTTTTTTTCCCTTTGCAGAGCAGGGGTGAGCGTGGCCTGTGCATCCGGCCCACAGGCCTCCAGTTTGACACCCTGGCACTAGAGTATATTCAGATGTGATACAAATGGCATAGATAGTGTAAGGAAAGCAAAACAGAAAGTAAGACTTACTGCATCTTCTATATCAATGCACAAATGAAACTGTTCTCCAGATTCCTCATGCTGCCCACTCTTCTGCATGTCACTGTAGTGGGAACTCAAGTTTTTATATGTAGCATTGCAGTTCTTGCAGACCACTGAGTAGTTACTTGGTAACAGGTTGCCTTCCTGGCCGTACAGTATAAACCAAGAAATTATTTTTTAAAAGAATAGATTAGAAAATTCAAACTGAGTTTGAATCCAAACACAAAACACTGCCACAATTTTTAAAAAAAATTGCAAGGTAAGTGGAAACGTCTACAGTCAGTCTTCCACTTGTACTACAATAGCGACTAGAATTTCCATTATTAAGCAAGGTATATACTAAGTGAGTCATTCCTAATTTTATGATCTTTTTGCCATAGTTGTTAAGTGAATCACATGGTCATTAAGCAAATCCGGCTTCCCTCATTGGCTGCTTGTCAGAAGCCAATTTGGAAGGTTGCAAATGGCGATCACATAATGCCGAGGATAGCGCAACAGTCAGAAATACATGCCATTTGCCAAGCACTCAAATTTTGATCACGTGACCATAAGGATATTGTGACAGTCATAAATGTGGGGACCAATTGTAAGTAATTTTTTTCCGTGCCATTGTGACTTTGAATGGTTGCTATTAATGGTTGTTAGTTGAAGTTTTCTACTGAAGAAACATTCCGAAAAATACAAATTAAGATTTAGATGGATGGGTTCCTTAAGCTCCCTGGTTTAGTGATTCTTTATGATACGATGTCATTAATCAATATTTTATAGAGCAAACCTAAGCAAACATTCACTATGGCCAAGATTTATCAGTCTCAGGACCTCACCTGAAAGTCTAACTAAAGCTCTCGGTGAATATTCATATCATTATATTCTTGTTAATCTTGTGATGTAATAGCCATCCTTTTATAGGAAACTCCTGGGCTAATGGATCCAGTTTGGTGTAGCAGTTAAGGCCCCAGGCTAGAAACAGGAAACTAATCTAATCCTACCTTTAGCCCAAAGCCAGTTGTGTGATCTTGGGCCAATCACTTTCTCTTAGCCCTAGGAAGGAGGCAATGACAAAACACACACTGGCAAGAAAAGGGACTTGTCAACAATAGTTAGGAAGAGGCAAATTCAGAAAAGTATGAAGCTATCTTATAAGAAAACTTAAAAGTATGGATTACGAGGATATTGCAGAATGAGATGTGAAAGATAAATGCTGCCAAAATGCAGTAACTAGGATGTTGGATGAAAATAATTAATATGTTTTCAAGCTGTCAGTATATCCATTCTTGTCCAACTTCCACTATTCTTTTCATTTACCTCCTGCTGACAATGCTCATTATTCAATAGCTCCTGACTATTCTCACATCAATGCAAAACAGTTATGTTAATGACTGTTACATCAACAATCAGTACTTTGTTTTGGTAAAGCAGAACCCACCACAACAGCATGTTTTAACATTTGATATCTGATCAACAGTGAAACATGAAAAACAGAAGAAAAAGACAAATGTGAACAGAAAAGTACATTATTCATTATCAAGGATGATATAAATATAGACAATATATTTAAATATACACAATCTTCAAAAAAACAACATAACAAGGTTACACATTCTTGCCTGGCACAGTTTTCTAATAAGAGCAAGGTTTTGGATGTCACAAGACCCAACCTGATCTGATCTTTAACAGAGCAGTGGCAGCATAGTCTGAAATTAGGGGAGCTTTCTATTGCCCTTCCCCTAATGGTTAAATCATTCTCTGGTAACCATGGAGTTCTCTGGCACTGTCCCCTGGCACAGGGAGGCTAGATTTATTTGGTCAAACCATCCCAGGTAACTAATGGACCCTGTTGGGTTCCAGAAGGAGCTTTGGGTTGCTCTTGATAGTCTGCTACATGGGCCAAACAAGGCCCTCCTTACGTCCAAGAATGAGAGGGTGGTGGAGCTTTGGATCAGACCAGGCCCATGTGGACTCTCTCCTCCCGTGGATCTCATAATTTCCTTTGGTTTACAGAGGACTTGAGGGAGATGAGAGAAAATTAAAGTGCCACTGAAGGGCAACAAAGAGTGAACTCAACTCTGCATGAATTAGGGCCACTAAAGACCTTGCCTGTGTGGTGGTAAGGGTGGCAAAATGTCAGTGTTCTTCTGCCCTAAAATACTCTGTGTGCATTTGGGGGGGTCTTCCAATTCAACTGGAGCTCCTGTTCACAGAACAAGTAGTAGCTATGGCCAGAAGGAACTTTGCATAATTTTGTGTGGCGTGCCAGTTATGTTCATTCCTTGACCAAGAGACCCTGCTCATGGTCCCCCTTGCTATGGTCCCTTCCCAAATGACTACAGCAATGCATTTTATCTGGAAACTACAGCTGGTGCAGAATCCAGAAGCATGGACAGTTATGTGCATTTCTCAATCAGAGCATGTTACACCCCTGCTCCATGGGCTGTTACTACCGTAGTTGCCAGTGTTTGTCCAGATTCAATTCAAGGTGTTGGTAATAAGCTATAAAACCCTTCAAGGCATGAGGCTGAGGGACTTCTTTGAGGGACTTCTTTTTCCCAATTATGTCTATCCGTCCCATAAAGTCCAGCAGGAGAGGGACTTTACCAGGGAACATTATCTGGCAGAATCCAAGAAGAAATACTTTTCTTTCATGGTACTAGTCCTTTGAAATATCAGCCTCCTGGAGACAGGATTAGTCCCAACCCAACTTACTTTTCAGCTTTAAAGACATGGTTCTGTCATTGGTATGGGGTGAAGCCCATGAGGTAACTGGGTTAATTGCTGTTGATGCTTTTTTACCTCAGCTACTGATTGTACTTCTATGGTTTTTATATAGTTTTTAATTTTAAATTTTAAGTTAAATTTTAATTTAAAATTTAAAATTTTGTTAGTCATGAATTTGAGATAGGCAGTCATATTAATTGAAATAAATCAGCAAACAATCCCAAATTACCATAGAATTTCCAATTTATCCATAGAGTATACAGATTATGGCAGATTGAGTACATTCATCCCCGTGTTTAAAATAAATATGCAAAGCAGGCAGTGTTCACAAACAGAAGCCATATTTCCTTGTTCTCTTAAGAGAATGTCAACTTGTTGCATCTGAAATATAAAGATCTGAAGGGGGCCTCTATACTCATTCAACTGAAGGCATTTAAAGATTTGCATACCCTCTTGAAGGTAAAAGTGCCCAATCACAATGAGTATTTTAAGCAGCTTCAGCAGATTACACTGAGATACCTCCTGCAAATATGTATAGGACTGTTTTTTCCTCTTGCCATTGAAGGGAACATGGAGAACAGAAGTTTCTATATGCAGTTCCATTTTTTTCTAATTCTATACCTGTCCTGATAACTTTTTTTCTTTATTATAATACAGAATCTCAACTGATTTTTCTCTTAATTCACTCTGATTCTACCCAATGTTCCATTTAATTCATCTGTGTCAGTCATTCTTTAGTAATGAAAAAAAATATTATGCAACTTCACTGACCCTAACTGTTCTTCTATTTTGTCTTCTCTAATAGTTCATAGGTACCGTACTCAACTTTTCTATGTAATAGGGAAAAAAGAATATTCCAAAAAAAATTCACTTTTATGGATAAATAAAATGCTCACATTATACTTCAATAAGAAAAGGAAATGTACAAATTAAAAAGAATTGATTGAATTCAAAAATACAAAAGTATTTTTCAATATTTGAACTAAATGTAAAATTGTAAATACTGGACTTGGCATTTTCTTCTTCACTAAGAAGGAGAAAGTAAGAACCGGATTTTTCCCTCATTTTTTAATGTCTAATTTACCAAAATAATTCAGTGATTATGGTTTGGTTGCACAGTCGTATAGTATAGTAGGAGTATGATTCCTATTCTAAATGTAACAACCAAGGCAGAGCAGTGATAGATACCCTGCAAATTACAAATGAATTGGATTTCTACAGTGACTATTTTAAACTTCTGGTTATAATTTTGCTATCATTCTTCATAACAATAAACACTTTAATGATATAAATTAAGATATGGGATATACAGGTCGGACATTTTGAATAATAAAAACATAGTAGTTCTGAACATAGTTGGATCATATCCTATGACTTTTGCCCATATCTTTCCAACTTTATAGTGATACTAGATTTAGAAAGATTTTAATAGCAGATACTATATGTGAAAAACCAACTTTTTAAATAGCTATGTATCCATGACAAACTCATACTATAATAACATACCAGATGACCCATATAGTTATATCAGAAGGTGACAAGCCTAGAATAATGTAAAAAGTGATTTACTATATGAAGAGATTATACGACTCTTCCTATATAATTATCAACTATTGTGAAACCAAAACAGCGCCATAATTGCATATGAAATGGAGGTGAACATTAATTGGAATGCATTTTGTTCTCAGTAGTGAACACCTGCATTTTAAAGATAATTGTTTTATCTGCTTAAACTGTGTAAGAGTTTGTAAATTATATTTGCAGCGCCTTGGTCTGAAAAAAAGGGGAAAATTCACTACACAATTAGAGAGCTCAACTGTACCCTTAATAAACAATATTAAGTACCTGGAGGTTCTGTTTAAAGCATGCCATTGATTCATTGTATAAGGCCAGGATCGTCACTGTATCAGCTGATAAGCCTTCGTTGTTCTTCTTTAAACAATCTATGAAAGAAGAGTCAAAAGCATCAATAAATTGCCAGTATCCACTTCCAAAAGGCTGTTTTAGATAAAGGCTTGTTTATTTTACAGACAGCTATTCTGCTTTTAAATGTACAATCGTATAAGTAAGGTAGTATAATCATAATCCATCTAATGAAAAGGATGACAAATGCTAGGCTTAGGAATTCACAATCAGTGACACTACATCATCACGTGCAGTTTTCTTCTTTTTACAGTTATCCCTTCTTTATACCAATCTCCGATGTTATGCTGCTGAAATTTTGTAAAGCAAAAAAAAAACCCCACACCCAAAAGAGAGGGTCTAAAATACATCCCATACACTTCAGGAACTGATGGGGGGGGGGGAGAGTGCACTCTTCCTTCACTAAAATGATGCTAGGAAGAAAGAGGAGGGGAAAGAGGGAAAAAGAGAGGCTTACGTTGGTATCCTGGTGACAAGCCAAGACCTTAGAACCTTTGCCCCAAAAGTGGGCAAATAAATCTCTTCCAAAAAATGGTGTTGTAAACTCTTGGAAACTTTGCAAGGCACATTTTTTGTCAAATGCTGCCAAATTAAGCAATAAGATGATCAATCTGGCAGCAGGATAAAAGAAATAGGGAGAAATGGTAGAAATTCTGAGTTTTAAAGAGAAGCTTAGCAGGAATAAGGGTTGTTGGTCTGCGGGTTATCTTAACAGGAAGCAAAAGAATATGAAAGAACTGATTTTAGAGAAAAGAAAAACAATAAAATGAAGGAAATCATAGAGTCACTAATCAGAAAGATGAAGAAAAATATAGCAGAGTACTAGATGGCTTTAAGTGAACATGGGGATACAACTGGGGGGGGGGGGGACCAGGTCACAGGCAACAGTTTTCACTGAATGAAAAGTTTTTTTTTTAATAATAGGGGGAAAGCATCATAATTTAACAAGATACAGATATGTAGGGGTGACTAGGTAATATTGGTGTTATCAGAGAGTAACAGCTGTGAAGGAAAAGGCAGTTTAGAAGGAAAAATGTCTGGATAGAAAGAGGCATCGAAATAATCAGTTTTTGATTTCCAAAGGTGGAGAGGTAAAGAATGTGTATCACCACAAAACAAGTGACACTAAACAAACACAGGAAACAATAGGCTGGGGGGGGGATACCCAGTAAGTTTACAAAACACATTAAACCATGATTTGTTTAATTATGGATTATAAAATACGCAATCTTTACATGCATAACATGCTAAGCCACAATGAAACAAACCACCTTTTGCCAAACACACAACATGAATCCAGTCTGTAAAAGAGTAGATTAAGCATGTGGAACCATTTCTTGCTGAAGTTAGGATTGCAGAAGCTTAGAAACAAAGGAAAATAGGGGAGGAGAGAACCTCAGATGAATCAGAGGCAGCAGTAAGATTGAGAAGGATGAGAATATTTAAAACCAACAAAGAGGACATAAACAAATAAGCTTAACAAGGCATCCAGTAGTACATAATAGTTATCAGGCTTCTGTCATATGATCTATATTTTCTCTTTTAACTCTGATATGGATATTAACTAATAGTCCTTATACCATTTGAAATTACCCAATTGGAGGAAATTAGAAACTGAGCTCATAAATATATTTTGAGACAACTCAGAGTGGCTTTGTGCGATTCCATAAAACAACACTGTGTAAAGAGGAGCATAGAGAGGAAACAAATGAGGGCTAAAATACTAGATGCTTTAATATCCAAATATCATCAGCCTCAATTGGCATGAGTAACAGCAAGACTGTGGGAGTCACACTCAGATATCTGCGTAGCACCAAGTTGTCCACTACTGGCTTAAGATAACTATCATTTAAGGTAACTTCAAGAAGTGTTTCATTTTTTAAAAAAATATTCTTTCACAAAAAGAAGCCTTATTTTCCTGTCCCTTGAAGAGAATGTCAAATTGTTGCATCTGAATTGTAAAGGGGGACTCTATATTAATTCAACTGAAGGCACAAGTAGCTTTGGACTAGGACTTGGCAGCACAAGGAAACAACAGCCAATGACTTAATGGTCGGCCATCAATACCCCAAATCAACAGCTAGGAGACCACACAGAACCAGGCACCAAATAAATACTGCGCATGGAATAGCCCAAAGCACATGTTCTGGTGAAGAGAAGTTCCCTGAGGATAGGCTCCAGCACAAGTCCAAAAGCTAGGAAGACTATATCTCTGGTTGCGGTGACTAACCCAGATTGGATCCTGCAACATTATCTTGGGACACATATATTTGCCTTCATTCGTGAGTTATTTTTTTCACATAAAATAACTTTCACATATATTTTTGATAAATTGTTCCTGAGTAAGACTGACTTTGAGTGCTATGTAGTGATAAGGAGAATATCAATCTAAATAGGGTTTCCTGCCTGGGCAGAGGGTTGGACTAGAAA
>JANHJO010003658.1:256120-269855 GCA_032468235.1 Pseudoxyrhopus heterurus | reverse complement strand
AGGTGGCTGGATGGAGTCACTGAAGCAGTTGGTGCGAGCTTAAATGGACTCCGGGGGATGGTAGAGGACAGGAAGGCTTAGGTTAGAGGAACGTTGTCCATGAGGTTGTGATGGGTCGGACACAACTTCGCAACTAGCAACAACAATCAAGATTTATTGTCTAATTTTCTGAGCCATAAATCAATGGCTGGATATGAACAACACATACTAAAATCAAACAAGCAATATTGTAGAGTAGTAAACTCGGTCATGCCAGATATATTTTACGCTAAGCCATTGTTTGTTCAACCACTGCTGAGCTCAAAAAACATGCTAATCCAAAACCAAATAAACCATGTTATATCTTAGTGCAACATAAGAATACAACACACAATGCTAATAATGTCTATATTTGCATAATATGCTTACATTATTAATTCAAACAATTTACTCAATCTGATTTTTTTTATTTCCATTCCAACTATAAACTGACCATTTGACACAGCAAATTGACCATTTGTCACAATCCCTTAAATTAAAATTTGGTTGACAAGTTTGTGATTCAGACTATCCTAAGAATCCAAAAAGTGAGATCTTGTGGGTTGCTACTGTAAGTGAAGTGGGTTCTGAATTATTTTAAGGGGTTAGAAAAATTAGGAAAGCTGTGAGAAATGACATACATTTTAAAAGGTGAAGCCAAATGTCAGGAACTGAATTCAAGTGTTTACTTCTAAACTAGGAGCATTTATGTGAGAGAAAAAGAGATTTGTAATAAACTCATTGTAGTCTGCTTTACATATTTCATCTAAATCAAAATTATATAAATAACATCATTGCTTAATAAAGCAAAGTGAACCTACCTAATGTATACAAATAAGACTATTGTGTAAGGGAAAAGCCAGAGAACAGGAAAGACAATTAAAACAAAATTAAAAGCAAATCTAGCAGTTAATTGTTTTCTACCGTATCTACTTGGAATTTAGAGATTAAATAGGGTTTATTGTAGAAAAGTTGGGCTAAAAGAAAGCATCTTCAGACACCTTGCAAATGTTTCATTTATTTATGAGAATCTGTTCAATAAATGTCTCTCAATAGAGATATTTTGCTAAATATAAAAGCAGTTGCATCTCTGAAGCAAATTTGCCAAATACCAACACAAAATCCCTTAGATTTTTAACAATTCTGTTCTTGCAATGCAAAGTAATTAATTGATTTAATTTAAAAAAATAAGACATAACACAAGAGATGTCAAAGCACAAATATTTTAGGGCTATACTTCATTTGCTTAGAACAGAAAGCTTTTGATTATTACCTATTCTCATACAAGCTATCAGCACTTTAAATTTTTTTATACTTTTTCAAATTTATCCTATTTCAAAAAAATAAAGCTGATATCAACTAGCTAATAATTTGTTATTTTCTCATTCTGTTTGCGGACCGGGTTGTTGACCAAAGTTTATCTCTTCAGTCAATCCTCTGTGTATCATGCATAGATGATCTGTATCTGTGAGGAGGTTTTACTGCAATTTTTTTATAACTGAGAATGCACAGCTATGGGAGTCCATCTCCACTGTGCGCATTCTAATACAAAATATATAATTTCCTTTCAATTCCTTTCCATTGTTACAGAACAGAAATCTACAGGTCAAACTTGAGCACCTTTGGACAGCTATACTTAGGGATCAGGATCAAGATGGACAAGTTCAGTAACTAATGTAAGTTCAACATAAAGTAACAGATTTCATTGAATTTCTGTTAACAGTCTTCATTCACATATATATATATATACCTTTTTTTTACATACACAGTACAATAGGCTGTTCAGCCACTGGTCTGGGACTTGAAACAAATGTCATGCAATGAGGTGGATGATCTGGGTCAGACATCCTCTAGTGAGCTTTGTGATTCCATCCTCATTTTATAATATTTTTGTTATGGTTTCCTCTAGAACAGCATGAAGTGTTCACAAATTTTGCCTCTGGGTATATACCATACTTCCTCTTTCAAAGGACAGTTGCGCTAATTACAAACATGCTCATCTACAAGACTATTTCTGTTATTCATCTATCTTTTCTGCTATTGATAAGTAGTTCTTGTCTTCCAAATGATCACACAGAGATCACAATGTCTTTCTTTTGGTTCTTGGGCAGTTGACAAAATCAGCTGTCAGAATACTTGCATCTTAAGGAACTTTATTATGTCTGTTTGGCTCAAAACTGAAAACAGTTTTTCAAAAATCTTCTTTCCACAGATTGATTCTCCTCTTCATCATTTTGCTTTCCATTAAAAAGAGAGAGACGTGAGAAAAGGGAAGGCACAGGAGAATATTGGAAACTATGAGCAGTGGGTTTCAACTAGTAATTTTCAAATGGGTCCCACCATGCTTTGGGCTTTTACCATTTTGTATACACATATTCAGTATGACAGGCAGCAAGCTACTATTTTCTGTGGTCATTCACTCTGTTATATTTGGTATGAAATGACAAGGTCTGGTACAAAGGTGTCTAGGACAGGCCAAGAAGCTATCTGGCTCTCCAATGCTAGCTTCAAGGTCCAGTTAGAACTGTAAACTGGGGCCATAGCACCATGTAACTCTCCACATGAATAAGGCCATCAATTGTTTGTGCTGATGTACTGTTGCC
This sequence comes from Pseudoxyrhopus heterurus, assembly GCA_032468235.1. NCBI lineage: Eukaryota > Metazoa > Chordata > Lepidosauria > Squamata > Pseudoxyrhopus > Pseudoxyrhopus heterurus. The sequence goes on along the minus strand of JANHJO010003658.1, from coordinate 267,234 downwards.
TCCTTTGCCTCACAGTTTATCTCAATGCCTTCTAGCTGGGAAATAAGCTTCTTTTCTGGCAAGATGCTGTAATGATGTAAGAAACAAAGCTCCAGTTTAGATTCTGTGTAATAACCAGTGTTTTCTTTAGTAGATGGTTTCTTTTTTTCTCCCTTGTTCTTTTATTCTTGTTCCTTTTCCTTTCAATTGGTATGTAACTGTTTCTTTTTGTTCTTATGCACCTGATGGCTACAATTTGTGGAAGATGTACTAGGAGAGTAAAAACATCTGGAGAGGTGTTAATAAAAAGCCTGTAATGGCAACCATTTTTATAGCAGAACCAAAAGCAGGAATTCACTAACCCCGTCTCTGGGCTGCTAAAGCCCATTACACTTTTGCCTTAAGTTTTACCAACTTATAACTGCATCTTTATCCATAACGAATGGATAGCTCTTTTCAGCTCCTCCTCTTAATTTCCTCATGACAACTTTGTGATGACTATGATCCAGTGTACATATCTTGATGGCCCTATTGCTCCAGTGAAAAACTTCCTCAAATATCTTCTATAAGACACTTCAAGATACGTCATTGTAAATTTGATGGGCTATCGGTCAGATTTGGAAGAACTTCCATTTCTTCATCAGATCTAGCCATGGATCAAAATCAGTCTATGAATCTGTTGGAGGACCATAGATCTTTTGCAGAACAGCAACTTTGCATGATGAAAGCTTAGTACAGCTTATGTTCTTATTATTGAAGATCCAGGTTTTCAAGTAGTCCATTCCAATGGCTATGATCAAATGGTCATACCAGCTCTTCCAATTTTTTTAAAATTTGCAGAGGATACTTGCAGAAACCTGCTTTGGTGCCTTCTATTACTGTACAAAATATGTGGAGAATTATAGAGGCTGAAACAAATACTTTATCATTTTTAGTTGTAACGTTTATATCCTAATTCACTTATGATTGACAGAATTCAAAGTAAACCTGAGACAAGATTTAATATAGTTCTGGTGGATAAGAGAAAAATAAATTGGATGTTATAAGGGGAGTCAACAGCTTCACATCTCTTTTATATTGCAAACAATCAAGTAGGGCACCATCTTGGTATTCCTGATCTTCACATTACAAGATGCTAATATTTTCTATGCACATTACAAGCTGCTAATATTTTCTATGCAGACAGTATAAAATATGTGGCTGATCAGAGCTCTGCTGTGTGTGTGCATGTGTGAGAAAGAGATTGCTCTTCATCCTCCTCTCTGGTTCTTAAATGTAGATCTTTTTCAGGAAGCTCAAAAACATATTGAGAATCTAAAGATTTCATATTAATACTAAGAATATTGTTAGTAAAAAAGAATTTTGTAATGGAATACAGAAAATAAATGACTTAGCAACTGGAGATAAAAGCAAATATCTTACTGTAATTTAACAAATCTATTTTTTGTTATTGGGTTAATAAATCTATTTTGGTATACAGTAGAACCTTGGTTCGCGACTGCAATCTGTTCCCGGACTGCGGGCGTGAACTGATTCGGTCACTTTCTGAAGCGACCGAATCGTGCATGCACAGATAATTCTGCGCATGCACAGAAGGGAAAATGGCACGGAAAGGAATCTTTCCACGCCATTTTTTGTTCGTTAACTGAGTTTTGAGTCGGGAACCGATTCAAAACTCGGTTGGAATTTTTGTTCATCATGTGAATTGGTCGCAAAGGGAGGTGTTTGTAAACCGAGGTTCCACTGTAAATCTATTCTGGGTCACATGGAACCAGTATTGATTGACGTTCTTATTTTTCTCCATCTCTGAGTCAAGCAAACAAGCCTCCTTCTGACAACCTGCAGGCTCTTCTGCAGCCACCGAAAGCATGTCAGGGAAAAGTTACTGTACTTCCCTCCATTCCTCTTTTGAGCCTCTCCTGAATTGAAATAAAGAAACATATAGAACAATATCAATGCAGAAAAGGAGAAAAAGGAGACAGAACGTGTCATGAATATTTTTTTAGTGTGATACTAGATAGATTGTGGATAACTGAAACTTACTAGCTACTAGGTAACCAGGTGTCTTACTTCAAGGGAAATGCAATCAATTGAAATTAAGAAACATAGGAAAGCTGGCGGGTAAGCAAAAAAGCCCAGTATAATATATCTTCTTTTCTGGACACTGTGATAAGGAGAATGGGCCTGCTGCATTTAAAGGTAAAGATCCCACTGAGGTCATTTCAGAATACTGTTAATACAGAATGAGACAAATAAATCCCATTAGTTTTCAAATAAAATAGTGAAGGACTACTGTCATGTATATTGTTGGAAACCTGGAGAGAGATTGGTCCCAAAAATGGAAGGGTGAGGTAGAGATAATGGATATGAAAAGAAATCTAGATACAGTATGCTAGTATATTAAATATGCTGAATCCAACAATATTACTGTAACATAGTACATCATGTTAACAACTAGTTTCTGTTCCAAAATGTTGCTCTACTAATTTCTGGTACTGGTACATTGTTCAAAGCCTTATGCCTCTAACAAGCCGTATCTTGATAGCAATAGCAATAACACTTAGACTTATATGCCACTTTACAGTGCTTTACAGTCATCTGTAAGCAGTTTACAGAGTCAGCATATTACCCCCAACAAGCTGGGTCCTCATTTTACGACTTCAGAAAGATGGAAAGGAACCTTGAGCTGGTAAGGATTGAACTCCTGACAGTGAGCTGAATTAGTCTGCAATACTGCATTCTAACCACTGCACCACCACGGCTCCTGGTGATACATGATACGTTAGCAAATACACACAATGAGGATGACAGGATCACAAATGGATGCTATGTCCGATAATGAGTTGGCACATCTTTGCTCACTGAAGATGCACACTTCAAACCCAGGAACACACTAAGGCAGAAGCTTGTCCACACCAAGGATAAAACACCCAGACACAAACTGAGCAATGTGGTATATGCAATACAATGCAGTGAGCCATGTGCAGACCTGTACATTGGGGAAACAAAATAACCACTTCATAAACACATGACACAACTTAGGAGAACAAGCCCAACAGAACTAAATTCAGCAATCCATCTGCATTTAAAAGACAAAGGCCACTCTTCTGAAGACAGCAAAGTCCACATTTTGGACAGAGAGGACTGCTGGTTTGAAAAAGGGGTCAAAAAGGCCATCTATGTTAAATTGAACAGCCCTCTCTCAACAGAGGGGGAGGGATACGACATCATGTATCTCCAGTCTACAACACAGTCCTTTCAACAATTCCAGGAAGACTCCACACCCATTTACATTACTCAGGTGACTCCGATGACACAGATAAATCTCCAGGTGGCCTCAATGACTCTAAAAGAATATAAACAACCAGCTGTCTGCAAGGAGTACAAATTCTTCCATTCCCCACCATTCAGCCAGAGCTGAAGAAGCTTCTTGGATGAGAAGTGAAACATCTTCAAGAAAAAGAAAGTCCAGTTGCCTCTTGAAAAAGCACTTTTGGGACAATCATGACCTGGATGACTGAGAATCTCTATAGACATTGTCCTTGAATTTGCAGCAGTAGGATGTAATCCAGACTCCTTTGGCAAAATCTTTCTTCACAGCTGTGAAGTAGTTCCTCTATTTATGGTCCCACCACCATTCTAATTTTTCGCAGGATCTTTCAATACCAGCTGGACAGATAAAGATAATCACATGGGAACTGTGACACCTTTAATTTTCAACATTCCTTTGGCTATCCTTACTATAAGCTTCAAAGTAATGGGAGCTGCTTTCTTAGCACCACAGACTAGTATATCTCCTGGGCAAACTTGTCTCTTTGTCTCATGGATTTGTTTCTCTGTCTCATGAACTCTTGTTAGATGAGGTAGCAGTTACTTTTTATGGTAAAATATGAGCTCATTCCTCAGTTTTTGTTGTAATTAGTGTTGCGCCTGACACATCAATAAGTTTTCCAATTGTTGCTATTACTGAAATTTTGCCCTTTTTAAAGTCTTTCTGAAGCCAACAATTTTCTGTTATTACTGTATCCTAAAGCTACCAACATGTTAGTCCTGCACTTCTGTCTGTGATATCCTCAGGAGGAATTAGCATAGTTTCATCGAATTCATCTAGAAAATAGAATAATTGGCATTGACATTAATTTTCCATTTAGTAAAGCTTTAGGGAAGGGATGCAAATATTTGGATCTAAATTTAGCATGATCAGAATAGTACACCAAGTTCATGCTGTCTCTTTCTCCTAGGTTAAGGCATGTTTCAAGCATTTTTGCTGTGCACAACCATACTGTAAGCTGGGTGTATTTATATGAATCACATCTTATCTGCTTAAAAGCATGTGATTGTTATGAACTGCATCTTTTCTAATATACTTACTTCCATGACTATGGAAGTAAGATGGTAGATAAGCCCATAGCACCATTTTCAAAAATAACTCAAAGGCATGTTTCTGAACATAAATTATTGTTTAAAACTGCGCTGTTTAAACTTACATTGGTCAAAAACTAGTATTCTTTTTTTACTTTCAAGAGTCAGTCATAATCTCACATTCCTTTATTCCTTTTTCCAACACTATTTTTTAGTCTGTTTGGAAGGTTCATTCATTCTATTGTCACAAAAGATACTGAGTACAACCATTTTCTTTCATTTTGTAGCGAACAGCACAATTATGATTTAATTAGAACCATATGAGTAAAGCAATCGGGAACTTCTCGGAATCCTCAGAAATGACATACCTCTAAATTGCTCAGATGTAAAATTTTCTTTAACATAAACTTATTTCAAGAAAAATCTTTTCAAAATGGTACGATCGCTTATTATATCTGAACTCTTTCCTTGTTATGGTTTCACCAACAAAAAAATCCTTTTATTTTTTTCCCTAAAAAATAAAAAGCCAACAGGTGCATTAAAATGGCATTTTTATTGTGTATAGCTTACAAAAAAATACTATATGTAAATATTTCAAAGAAAAAGCCAGCTTTTATTGAGGACTTTTTCATTACAAATAGGAAAAAAACAATTTCCCCCTTCTCAAATATGATACTTCAGTTCAAATATTTTAGTTCTGTAGCATTTGTATACTATCCAAAATAAGTTTGGTAGTCATATCTAAATCTGCTATTTTGTTTTTGCAAACAACTACATTTTGCTATTCACCTTAAATCATAACAATAGTATATGCTAGTTAGATATTGTTGAATAGCTGTTTAAGAAAGGGCTAAGCATATACAGATAACCAGGGACGCAATGGCTCCGCAATTAAAAACACTGAGCTTGTCAGCTGGAAAGCTGACAGCCTGGGTGCAAGACTCGAGCACCATGCAACTGGGTGAGCTCCAGTTACTTGCCCCAGCTCCTGCCAACCTAGCAGTTTGAAAGCATGCAAATGCAAGTAGATAAATAGGTACCACTTCTGTGGAAGGTAACAGTGTCCAATGCATCTCGACATATAGTCATGCTGACCACAAGCATCTTCAGACAACGCTGGCTCCCTCATCTATGAAATGGGGATGAGCATCATCCCCTTAGAGTCAGACTCAACTGGACAGGGAAAACCTTTACCTTTAAATGACAGACGATCTTCCAGTTGTTATTGGACTGCACTTTCTATCTCAGTGTCATATTAGCCAGAATGGATGGGAGTTGGAGTTCAAAAATATTTAGTGGGCTGAATATTGCTTGTCTCTATTGTAAAAAATGGAGATTCATACAAGAACTTAATACTACCACCTAAAAGGCCACATACTCCCCATCCTTGTTTTAACCCATTCACATTAAAGCAAACATAATTTGGGTTACTGTTACCAGATCTGAGCTAAAAAAAGCTGGATGACCACTACATGGCAACAAATATACGGAATGATAATGCTGTGCTGCCCACTAGTGGGCATCCAGATTTTTGTAGCCCTGTTTTAGGATTCTACAGAATGAAGTGGCCCAGTTCCCCTTTTTATCCGATTATCTATTGCAAAACTCAGACAATAGTGGGACTTTACATGGATAATATTGGTTTATGCAGTTTTAACATTATAGTCTATGTTTGAGAAAGCCAGTCAGAAGAACATCTGGAATCCCTAATTAAAATGAACAATTGATAGTGCTGAATAAATTAATTGCAAACTACAGATGAGTTTTGCATGAAATCAGCTTCTTGCATGAGGATAATTTCATTATCTATTAACAGTTAAAATTAAACTAGAATTTACTTGGAATAGGATCAGATGCAAGTGACTCCATATCATAGGTCATCTGAATCAGGGTATGATAGGTATAACAAAATAAGATAACAGTGTGCTAAAAATCTAGGTAAGCCCAAGTTTATGCTGAAGGAAATAGTCCAAGTCCTGGATAAAAAACAAAGATTTATGGTTATCAAACTGTGTTACCCAACAATAAAGAAAATATTAACCATGGTGATTACCTTGTCCCAGTGGAGATAGCTCCTTGCTGTAAAAGTGATCCAAGTCAAAAAGAGAAAATTAGGTTGCACCTTGGAGGAGGTACACCCTAGCAGCAACAACAACCAAGATCCTGTGACATGATAGTCCTGGGTTGAGGTTTCCTTAGGGCAGGGCTGTCAAACTCCCGGCCCGCAGGCGGATGTGTCTCGCACTAGCCATACCCACGCCCAGTTTAGCGAAGGGGAAAACAGTTCCGATACTCCCTTGCCTTAGAGTTTTCTAAGTGAAGACAAACATTTTCTGTTTGCTTAATTGACAGTGTAGAATACTCATTCTGCTCTACCTAAACAATCTAGAAAAGGATGTAATTGAAAAAAATAAACCTAATAAAAAAAATAGAGATTGTAGCCCTTCCTCCCCCACCCCTTCATCTTTTAGATATTACCAGGGTCTCTCCCAGTTCCTCTCTTTGCCTAATCCCCTCAGACCCAAATTAACCCTCCCTTCCCCAGACAAAACTCACCTGCAATCCCATCTAAATCAAATAATAGACGCCTCCTCATAAGCTCACAGTACAATCAAAGGGCAAACCTTACAGGGAAACTGCAATATAGAGAAACCAGAACATTGCATCCTCCATCAGCTGATGATCTCAACATTCCATCTCCTTCACAACGAATTTGCTCTGCTCTGCTGCTTCCTGAAAGGCCCACTTTGCCTAACTATATATAAACCAAGGTACATTGACAAGAATCTGCCCAGCTTTTCCAAAATGGCCAGCCAATCATATCCCTAGAATTTCCTGTCTTTGTACCATAGACCTCAAGAAAAATTTTTGTCTTCCCATTGTTTGGGTTCCCTCTTCTTTGCAATAAACATGGTATTTCTGAGTGTTATGCTCCTTATTTTGGCTAAATTTCATGGCACTGAGAACACTAAGCAGCATTCAGATTTCAAGAGTAATTGGCATGGAGGTACCACTTTGTGTTCATGTCTTTTCTTAAGATAAATCTCCTCTTGCTAGACTTCCCTAATTAGCAATTGGAGGGGAATTGAGGATTAACCCCAAGACTACTGGAAGAATTCTATCTTTCACCCCAGTATTGCTAACATTAAGGTATGAATGTTGTCCCCAAGAACACTCATGGCTGAATCATGCTTGTAGCCATTCACTAACTCATCAAAGCAAATCATACCACTAGGAATTCCTGGCACATGTCACTTGAGAGATACATATTGGATGGAGAGCCAGTGTGGCTCACTTGAGCTTCTCTTCCAATTTTTGAGAAGCATCTGAGGGACTAACTAAATGGAGATGAAGAAGGGTAAGATTGAGATAGGAAAGCAAAATGGGCTTTCTCTCCTGAGATCTATGGTCATTTATATCAGAGTCAGCAACATTTAGAAAGAGTAAATATTTTTTAAAAATCAAGGCAAAAGTGATTGTCGTAGATCAACTATTACAATTTTTGGAGGTAAAAACACCTGAATGAATCTTACCTAAAGTTTTTGGACTCATGTCAGATTTAAGAGGTCCCTTAGAAAAATAACATTAAGTGGGTCCTTTTATTACATTGCTGCACTTTAGGAGGGGAAGTTGCATATAAGAAATTTCAGTGTAAAATTAGGGGTAATTATTAGTTTATTGAAAACTAAAGTTTAATTAGATTAAAATTTAATTATTTGATTTAATATAAATTATTATATTTAATTTAAATTAAATCAAATATAGGCTCTGGGTTGGCCCTCTTCGGTTCTGAAGAGTGACTCTTGGTATACTATTCAAAGTGTACGTTAGTAATGTACATTAGTGTACATTACTGTTCTCAAATAGTTGGGCATCCCATCATTAATGGTTGAACCTTCTTGATATATTGGATGTAATAAGCTTAGCATTATTAAATATGAAATCTATATCTATATTCTGCCTATGGAAGATCAAATCGTCCCTTTAGTTAATCTCTAACAGCAAAATTTACTTAGAAGTAAATCTAATGACTCTATTTCTGAGCAGGCATAAATAAGATTGCACATGTCAATCACTTTCATTTTAAGAGTTATTTTCACAAAATATGTATGGTTTTTCTTAGCTGGGTATAGAAAAGTCTGTTAAGTATACCATGCTTTACTAAAAACCTGAGATACCCGAACTCTCTTAACTGTTTATAAAATCAATTAAAGAAAGAACTGATCTTCTCATAATTTCTAATTCCATAGAGAAGACAATACGGTTGGCATTTGAGTGCAAGAGTGTTTGAAATGAAGGATAAAGTTACTTTTCCCCTTTCTTACTCTTCAGAAATCATCCAATTCCCCTGAAAAAGTTGGCATTGGTGGAAGACAGCTATAAAATGTAACCCAGAGCTTTCAGGAGTAAAAAGAAAAAATATCCTATTGCCAGTTTAATCTAAAAGTCAACTTCAGCATTATACTGTATAGCAAAAATGTGAATAGACCGGTTTCTATTTTTAAAAATTAAAATAGAAAGATTTAATTCTAACAATTCATTACAAGACTTTTATATATACAGTGTATATAATAATGTATCTATGTGAGCGAAAAATCCTGGAGCTGTCAGTGTGTTTTGTTTTTTGGGTGGTTTCTTTTAAATAGACTATTATAACATAGCACCTATCTTGAACATCTGTTTTGCTATAATACACAAAGAGAATATAGCAGAAGAAAAGACTCATGCATTCATTCTGTAATTAGTCCACATGCCTGCAAACTCAGGTTTCCAGAGAATTCTGCAGTCCTGTAACGTAAGGCTTCATTCCAATTTTAGCTAACCAGCTGGAAAGTCCTATCTGTCACTCTTTTTAAATTAAAACTCTTCCTCAAATTTTTTCTCTGACCTTTCTTTACCTCTGAAGACTTTGGGCCACATTTTTATCTGCAGAAAGTTATAAGGAATTTACATGAGAATTATTGTTTTAGGATTAAATGGACATAGAGCAGTTTTGTGAAAGTTCCTAGCTATTAATCCATAATTATCAAGATGGCCAAAGGCACATGATCATGGGCAGCTGTCACACAGCATGCTTAGACTGATTATTGAATTAATCCTTTTTCTGGATTTGCCCAATGCAGCATGCTGCAGACTGACTAAAGAGGCTGAATTTGCATGACATTCTAGAACTCCAAAAAACCCAGGGAAACCATTCTACCATGAGATATGAACCATGAGGATATGCTAGATCTTTACTTGATTTGGTTAAACATGATGTGTGAATACAGCCAAGTTATATCACAACCTCCCAATAAGCTTGTGTTGGATTTTAATTGCTATAAACTGTCATTTTTAGTGCCATTGATTAGGTCATATGAAAGTTGTATTGCAACTCATCTGAACCACTGTATTCTAAATTAATAGTTTTCTGGGTGCCTTACTTTTGTAACAAAAGTACCATGCTTCTAACGCACTGAACAAAAAACATTTTAGCCTTGTAAATTTATTCAAACTTGACTTTCAACTGATTAATCTAGAGATACTCTCACTAATCAAATCTTTATTCTTTATTAAGGTTGCCCAGAGAGACAGTTTGATGTATTAGTTAAAAGCATCAGCTAGAAATGGGAGACTCTGATGTCTAGTCGCATCTTAGGCACAAAGCAAGCTGGGTGACTTGGGCCGGTCACTCTTTCTCAGCCCTAGGAATGAGGCAAAGGCAAACCATTTCCAAAAACCTTGTCAAGAAAACTGCAGAGACTTGCCCAGGCAGTTGCCAAAAGTCAAAAACTGATTCAAAGGCACACACACATAAAAAGGGGTGCATCACAGTTAAATTATTGCCTGCATTCTTAAGATATTGCAGAATCTTTTGTCCTAGGTACTCTAGACCTTGGGAAAGGAAAGAGCAAAATCCTTACCTTTTAATTTTCTGGTTGGGAGGTTTAAGGGAGAAGACTCTGGGCATCCAAGGCTGGGAACTCTAAACTGTAGATAGACAGCTTGAATGTTTTAGGAGATTCAACCTGATTAGTAACAGACTTCTATAGTTCCACTTTTCAGTGAATCCATTATTTTGGTGGGGGTTTTTAAGTTCCTCCAATAAGAAAAGCCTTGTCCTCCTCCTTATATACAATACTTCAGTGTTTCTTCAGGTATTTAGATTCCGTATCAAAGATGGGAAATTAATCAAAAAATGTTGAGATGTGAATCTGACAACATTTACCTTTTACACTACTTATATTTCTGGCATCATTTTCAAATACATTATCTAGTCCAATTCTTTGCAAGAATCCAACTGAGAACTTACCAGGATATCAATAGCCAGACTGTCTCCAGCAGATAATAGAGACTACATATAAAGGCACTTTGAGCTGCTAATGACACATTGCATACAGAAGAACACCCTCCTGTTTACTAGTATTTTGGTGAGACTGAAACTCTCCTCAAAACTCAGGTAACATCCTTCTGAACATGAGGACCATTCCCTAATTACATCATTCATTATGGTACATTAGCATTCAGCTATACAGTATACAATAGGCTGTAATACTGCCCATTTAATAGATGCTTATTTTTTTCCTCCAAACATGAAAACTATCCAAGAAATAGATGCCCTTAATTGAGATAAGATTATCCATTTCCATTTTTTTCCACCAGAGGTCGACTTTCTCTTTTGTACCACAGTGGCACAAAGGCTTTAATACACTGTGATAAACTCACTCTGTATGTGTTACCCACATAGTCTGTCTTATTCTCACACACACACAAAAAGCTCCAATAAGAATTAT
>JANHJO010003658.1:238194-255290 GCA_032468235.1 Pseudoxyrhopus heterurus | reverse complement strand
CTCTCTCTCTCTCTCTCTCTCTCTCTCTCTCTCTCTCTCTCTCTCTCTCTCTCTCTCTCTCTCTCTCTCTCTCCGTCCCTCCTTCCCTCCCCCCCCTCTCTCTCCATCTGGATGGTCCCAAACTACAAAAAACTTCCAAAGTTCCTTTTTAGAAAAAAGTCTTCCTAATTTGGACTTTATATGATGAAAATAAAAAAAGACAAGAATATATTATGTTAGCATTTGATTGAATTAATTGTTTAATGAATGCAAAATTATACATGAAAAATTCTGCTTGGTAGTAACTTTAAAGATGGTGATAAAATTTGGATCTAATTGGATTGCTGTTGGGATTGATTAAAATAGAAGGATTTTTATTGTTCAGAATTGTGCCTTTTGAAGGGAGAATTTCCAAAGAGCCTTCATGATTGAAAAAAGCTTCAACAATTTTCTACAAAGACAAAACAGGAATTCCATATGCTTGCTTTGTTCCCTAAAATGTGAGAACACTGTAAAACACACTTTAAGTAATGTCAAAATTTGTTTATCTGAAGACAGTATTTGCCAGCACTTTGAAGGAAAGTGATAACTTTGAAAATTTCACAGTTGACTTGTACCAACTGGATTACATTGAATGCCATAAAACATCTAAGCCCCCATATATAGGATTGCACTTTTAGCAATGAGGTCAGATTGTTAGTAACTTGTCTGATCCAACTCTCCTTCTCTCTAAATAAAAATATATAAATTCCAGGATCTTTTCATTAAATGTCACTTCATTCTTTTTTTGAGATTTAGCTAATTACACAGAAACGTTTTGGCATCTCATCTATGGTTTTAGGAAAGATGGTTTGCTTTTAAAGCTGTCGTCTTAAATACATTTCCAAAATGCAATGGGTAAGGCTCACTGAACGCAGTAGGACTTAGTTAAGGCTTAACCCGCTTAGATTTGTAAGCTCTACCAATGTGACTTTGGTGACAAGGTCGGTCACTATCCAGCCCCTTGTTTTGACCAACTCCTATTTAGAATTGGCTGAGACATTTGTTCTTAATTTCATTCTTTCTGCCAGGACCAGCAATGGAGATCTTTTTTAAATATATTATTTTCACAGAGACGATATTAATTAAAAGAAATACATGATTAAAAAGTAATGAGTTGAATAAAAATTATCTCCGCTCATTTTCTGATTATGTTAATTGTTAAAAACCCTTCAATCACGCTGTTGCAGTCAATGGGTTTTAATGTGAAATTAGTGGGCTCTTGATAACTTCCAGTCCAGAATAATTCTGGCAGTTTAGTCATGATTCTTAATAACAAGGATGTTGCTAGGAGGAGAGATTTCTACATGATTTGGCTACATTAAGCCTTTCGTATCCCTCCTCCCCCACATTCAAGAGTGCTGCGCTCATCCGTACAACTTTCTGCCTATTGTTAAGCACTCAAGATGAGCAAGCTGCAATGCTAAAGAAATTGCCAAAGAGTTGCAACTATGTGAGTTAGTTTCCTGCAGCAAAATCTGTATGTTTTATAGCATGCATATCATGAAAAGTTCTTACCAAACCAAGAATTCACCATAACAGAACTGCTTCAGCCTGATCTTATATGTTTCTTCAGGAGTCAATCATATTAACTTCAATTACCCCCTTCCAGGCAAGTGAACATAGGAGTTTGATTTCAGACCTTTTGATGTAAAGATACTTGTGTTTTTATATTAACTATAGCACTTAAATATATTTGTGTCTTCTGCATGTGTTTGCTTGCTTCGCTATTAGAATACTCAGCCAAAAAACAAAATGTGAAGGCTGATTAACATTTTAAAAAATCTGCATTTAATGTAGATTTTGTCTTATTGTACCATAATTTGAAGTTGTGTGTGGGGATAGTGTATTTTAGTTTGTCAGGGTTTTTTTTTTTTACAATATAACTTTTAGCTGATTCTGCCAGAATATGCCAGAAATCATATACACTTTCCTACACCACCTCCTCTATTTTCCCCAGATGTGTAAAGGATATCAGAGAACTGTGCTTTGACATAAATAAAGCAGGGGTCTTTCTTGTATTGTTAACAAACAGCAGTTTTAATTAGTGGCACGCATGTCAGTGACTTCCTCCTCTCAATTTTTGGCCAAGGCTTGGTTTCAACATATGGCTAATAAAGGAATTGATTTGTTGTTTCAGGTGCTGCTACAGACCAGAAATTTGGAGATTCTGGGTCATAATAATTATCAAGACAGTCTTTGGAAAAAAAAGAGTGATGTTGACCTTCTTGAGGCAAACTTCCAGAATTTGTGTCAAGGATGACGATGTTAATGAAACAAATAGCCTCTATTAGCTTCTCCTACAGATGGATTGAGTTAGATCCAGCCAATCTGCTGTTTGGGAAATAATCAATTGACTGGGGTTGGCTTGGTTGATATTTTGGGTGTATTGGCGTACCCTAGCAAGAGCTAGTGAAGGTTCTGTGATAGAACAGCACAACTGTGGCAAGATGTTGTTTGTTAGAAACCTGTCTTCTGTTTGTCATCTGGGAAGCAGCCAAAGACAATTATCTAGAAAGATGGGTCAGGAAGTAGAGGGAAAAGGTGGGATCCCAATCTGTTGCTCCCACCTATCCTGCCCTTCCCGTTTTCTGCCTCATTCCCACTCAGCTTGACACCAATAAACCAGGTAGATTTACGTGTTCAAGGGAGAGGAAAGGGGAGGAGGCAACGAGGACCTCTCCCGTGTAATAATTTCCCCCTTGTTCATTTTCCTATTTGCATCCGAGTTAGCTGAAGATCGTGTTAATAAATAACAATGAAAAGGAAGCGCCTCTATCTAGAGGGCTTGTCTGCAACATTTAAAAAGCCAATAGAGTTTATAATTCTACTCTATCATTTCTTATTGATTAGAGTAATCAAGATAAAAAGCTAGCCGGGCTCGGCGAAGTTCAGTAGCATATCATTAAAGATAAGAGTCAGTTAATTCTGGAGCAAGAAGAGGGTGATGGTGCCTGCGCTGAAGAGTTCATTTGCATGAGATGCTGAGCCCAGTAACAAGAGGACAAAAATCACTAATTAGGGATTGCAGAGTGCCTCCCGCGCTCGTCAAGCACTCTTCGGAGAGCCGCGAGGATGCGAAGATCGCACTTTTATGTAAATCCGGATCAGGACAGCGCCGGCGAAGGGTTGCCTCGGAGCAGGGCTTTACCCTGTCCTGGACGAATAGCAACCTAGGAGACAGCTCAGCTGCAGCAAGAACACCTACCAAGAGTGAGGGGACGTGAAAGTTGTCTTCCTAAAAAAATGGGGGGAGTGTTTCCCCCCTCCCACTTCCTTGCTGCTAAAAATGACTCCTGAGCAGTTCGAAGCCTGGCTCCCAGCCACCTTCTCGCTGTTAAAAACAAACAGTGTCAGTTAACGCTATAAGATATTGTGTATTATGATAGACCAGGATACAGGAACAGAAGTTTGGGTTTAGCGAGAGTCGAAGAATAATGAAATTTCTCAGCTAGACTTTGATTATTCTGAGAAAAGGAATGGACTGGTTTTTGATACAGTTGTAAAAACCAAATGTCTTCACTGTTTTTCCCCATGTAATGTATTGGCCCCACTTCAAAGCCAAAAGATTAATATTTCAAAATATTTTCATTACATTCTCTTTGCCTGTTGCCTATTGCCTATTGCAAGCTGATGTTTTTGGTAGAGGATAAATGAATAAAAGGTTATATATTGCACAGGCATAGAGGATACACACAGCAATAGTGATGGGTACTTTCCTTTGAGTCCTACCAAAATCTTCATCAAACAAAAAGTAAGCCACAATCTTGCATTAACAATAGTTAATCAGATAAAAAACAACATTTTTGTTTAATACGTGATACCAAGGTTAAAAGTAGAAGTTCCCATGTCCTTACTATTAAAAATAGTGACATTTTTAAAGTAAGGTCATGTAAGTAAACTGTAAAGTTCATAAGTGAACACTGGACCTGTACATCTCTTAATCAGGATTCTCTCCCTTTAACTTAATCAATGATTTCCTGTAAGAATCAGGTTTGCACAAAGAGAAAATTGCACACATTATTGGATAACACTATATAATAACTAAAATTAAAGATTTGAGGGAGGGGTTTCCCCTCCCAGCAATTAGTTTTGGCCATTTCAAATCATATTCAGGGCACTATCTTTAAGGATATTAAGTATATTTGCATAGGTTTGATATGGTCAGTTCTGGCGATAGACATCTCCCATCCCAAATAAGTCAGAATGAATAAGAAAAGGTGCCTTTGACCTCTGCAACAGCTCTGACTCATCCCAAATCATACACTTATATGTTCAGGAGACAACCCCCGATGTCTGGGGTTTAGACATGATTCATTTCACAATACAGAGAACCCCTCCCTGCCAGGGGCAGGTCCCAATCCTGTATGTTGGAGGCAAGTCCCCTAATTACTTATATTATTTTCTGCCTGTTTTGGCCAAGATGATTGTATCATGCAGTACTTGGCAGCATTGAACTTGCTCTTATCGGAGCTAGTTTCACATTTCTTTTTCCAATAAATAAATGTGTGCATGTATAAGGCATACAGTACAGAGTAACAGTGAGGGGGCAAATACTTATGCCAAAAGTTATACTGAAAATTAAGAGGTACAACAGTTAAACAGGTTTTGTCCTTTCAGAGTTATATCTATTTTAAATGTGTAAGTTTACCATGGATTAATATTTTGTAGTAGTTGTTTCAATGTATTTTTCTCCCAATTGCAGGTTTGCACATTTATTGTTGTATCCAATAGCTTTAAAAGAGGAGGTTTTTCTGAAAACATTTTCCTTTTTATACCTAATTTATATATTTATAGTCAGTAGGTTCATAAAATAAAATAAATGTCTTAATAATAAGATAATAATAAAATAAACGTGCTAACTAACATAGCATACAGAAGTTTACTTGTAGCAGAATTATTCATGCTTTTAACGTTATTATTTACTTCTGTTAAATCAGTCCATAGAAATCAGTACTGTCTTTTCCAAGGTCTCCCTGCCTTCATTTTCCCAAAGTGCTGTGGGCTTGGCATAGTTCAAAAGAAGCAAAATCCTTGGTTCTGTCGAGGCCGGTGAGGCAAGCTCACTCCCCCCGCCCGAGACAATGGCCAAAGAACACGAGCAATGATCAGCCGGGGGGGGGGGTTTCTTCCAGTCTCTAAAAGCCGTTTACTTGTCTCACCAGCAACCTCCACCATTCACCCCAGTGCTTGGCAGCCGGCTATTTAGTGCTAACTTCGCCCCTTGCTTGGCTGCGAAGCAAAGGAATCACGCCCTTAGACTAGTTAATTGTAGATGTCAGCGTGGAAAACGGCAATGTTTGCCGTCTCTCTACCATTGCGAGGCTGTTTCCCTCCCCTCCGGCTCGCAGTCTAAGCAGCGCTTCCGCCATCCCTCGCTTTCCTACCCTGCGAAGGGCCAGGCGGGCGAAGCCAGCCGAATCCAGGCCCCTGGGATCCCGCCCACCAGAGACGCTTCCAGGGCAGTCCTAAGCATCCTGGTTGGAAGAAAGTCCTCTCTCTGGGTCCCACCGTACTTATTTGCTAGCTGGGGAGGGGCTGTCCGATTACCCTCCCCCCCAGTTCATTCCTCTTTTCCCTCATAAATCTTCACGGAAATCTGCGCGCGAGCAGGTAGATCACCTCGGAAACCCCTAATCCTGTTCCCCTCCCCCGAGCCTTACAAGTGACCCACGAGGGTTAAAAGGGAAAGCTGGAACGTGCAAGATAACGACAGTATTTATTTAATTGGGTCATGAATGCACTATTATGCCCAATACATACTTTAGTCTTTTCCCCGCTCGTTTTTACTGTCTTAGTCTTCACCTCTGCATAAGGAGACGTTGATTTAGCAAGAAAAATCCAGATCGCCCCCTTCCTTGTTTGTACGGGTTTGGCGAAGTTACACGGTCGACTTCGCTTTTGGCCCATATTGCAAAATCTTTGGAAGGCGCCCTCGAAATCTGGAGAAATGGCGTCTCCATCATATACCGCTAGTGTCAACTCCAGCCACTCCTAGATTATCCTCGCCTTCCTAGGCACATATTACGCCTGTGTGCAGTGGGATCCATGCTTAGTGGTAAGCATACCACAGACCCAATGAAGTCAAGGAAGTTTATTCATACATTCCTTTGAAGTTTAGGAGCCACCTTCAGAGATGACCACCCGGCTTTTCTACACTCACAAGTTTGATTGCTCTCCCCGACCCGACTAGCCTCCTCTCCCCGACCCCCAATTCAAGACCAACTCTCTTCCCGCTTTTGTACCGCTTGTCCCTGTAGATTCAGGCTGGTTTTCCCCCTATTCATTTTCCCGCACGGCATGGCCGGGCTTCAACCACCCCTTATGGTGGCGGAATACTCTTCCACTGAGTATTTCGTCCTGCTTCCTGAGAACAGGCATAGGTCAACAAACAGCCTTTGGGGGATCTCTATCAGCCATGTACTCAGGTTTGCACGCCCACAGGTTTCACAGCCACCCAGAGCCATTGATTCCATTAGAAGGGAGAAGAAAGTTGGGAGCTCTGCAATAGTGGTGAATATCTAAATAGCTTTCTTTTGTCTTGCCTGAGAGAAATAAATGTACACCCACCCACCTAACTTTAGTTTTTGTTCAACAAGTCACGTGCTGTTTAATACAATACAGAAATGCACTTTCTGACTAACCACATTCTGAACTTAGGTTTTGAGAGAGAGGGAGAGAGACAGAGAGCGAGAGACTGTTTCCCGCGCTTTTCCTTTCAATCTTTTTTCGCCTTACAGAATCTAACTTTCCTTGCAGAAATAAAATATCGGCCACGCACTTTCAGGTCTCACTTCCACTCGCTCTCCTACTCCACACCCCCACACGAAAGTTTCCCGCGCTTTCTGCCGCAATTTCTCTCCCGCCCCGCCATTATTCGGAGGAAGCGCCTAATGCCTCTTCCCAAAAGGGTACACCAGTCATACACGCCGTGTCACACCGACCCACGTACGCTCGCTCGCTCGCTCGAACACACTAGGTTTCTCGCGCCCATCCAGAGCCAGATATTCAATTAGGCTTCGAGCTTTCTGATTTCTTCCGCCTCGCCTGCCTATGCCTAGCTGTTTGGGCTTTTTGTGTCTAGATATGTGGCGGAGGGGTCCTTTCCCCCTCCTTGCTCTTCTCATACAGAATAAAGTCAGTCTGTATTTAATGGTTATGGCGGATGTGAGAAGGATTTGGCAAATGAAGAGGCCTTTTGCTCTCAAATATTGCTCCTTACGTCGTGTGAGTCTACCAACCCACCACGACCCCATATTCTTCTCTGGGTGTCTGACTCGAATGACAAACGAGCTGATTTTTTCAGTACATCGCTGGGAAATGTAGTGGGTGATAATAGAGATTTCTCTTTCATTTTTTACGCTTGACTTGGTTATTGTTGCCTTTCTTTTCCCGTGATTCCTTCTAAGGATTAGCTCTGACTTCCCCACTATTGGCGGTCAAAGTGGCCCAAACTCTGGATGACAATTGATGGGGATCAAGGGATTGCCCATTCTGTGCCTGTAAGGGCTGATTTGTGCCAGAGAAACTCATCAAGTACAGGCGAAGAATGAAGGGAAGGAGGGGGAGCTTTGGGGGGTAAATGTATTCATTGCGCAGGGTTCTCTCAAATTGCTTCGAAGTTTCCCTAATGAAAAGTAACGCTTGCAGCAATCAACGGCTTTTTGACGGATTACAAACCCGAGTAGGACTAAGGGACTGATTCCCCCCCCCAAAAAAAAATCCCTCAGCTTTAGTGTGAGGACAACTCACCCACAAAAGTAAAAAGAGGAGGGGTCAGTCAGAAAAACACAAAGCTGAGATTTTGATGCTTGAGGAGTAATGAAAGGTGCATTAATTTATTAAAATGGAGCAAAAAGGGGGGAGGGATGAAAGAACAGCCCAAGGGATCATTACAGGCACCCACCCAAAAGATGTCATTTACATCAAAATAAGGAAAAGAAAGAAAGAAAGAGAAAGAAAGAAAGAAAGAAAGAAAGAAAGAAAGAAAGAAAGAAAGAAAGAAAGAAAGAAAGAAAGAAAGAAAGAAAGAATCTGGATAGGGAATAGAATGCTGGATAAAGTTCATTAAAGCTGAGAAGTAAGGGAGAGAAAGCTGACTTTATCCCCAGTAAAAGCACAGTTTCACTAAAACACATTGATCCTCCCTAAATAGAAAATCCCCTCTTCCATAGTATTATTGCCCCTTACTTACAAATTCTGGGTCTTTAACTAGGCCTGATCCTCCACTGACTTCATTGAAATGTGACTGCATTCATTGACATTCCTCATTAGTTCATTTTATCCTATACACAAGGAAGAACTGCAAAAATACATTAATCCCACAGGACAATCTTTAGCCATTAATCATAGGTTATCTTGTTTCCCAAACTTTGAATCTGTCACCTTAAATAACAAATAAATGTATACATTATTATTATTATTTTAAAAAAAGCAAAGCAATTTCATTTGACAGGGAATTTCAAGAGTGACGCTTATCCTTGAACATTAGCAACAAATGAAGAGAATGCTGGAATCTGACTTTTTCAGCTCCGCTGAACTGAAGCTTAAAAAAAAAGCCACTCTCCCATCTCCTCCATCCCTTTCCCCGCACCACCTCCCTTTCACCAATACGCTGACAGCTACTAAGCAAAGAAATGGCTGGGAGTTCAGAAAGAGAAAAGTCTTTGGAACTTTGTGACACAGAAGATATGTTGTAATTATTCCATGCAGATCACAGTAATCAAAGTTGTCAGAGAAAGGACTCGATTTTTTTTTCTCTCTCCACTCCACCCCACCCCCTACTATTTATTCTCCTCTCAGTCTCCCCCTGTCAAGTTTAGCGTTTTCTCCCTCCTCTTATTCTTTTCCATCATTATAAAGTTAGCCTTTAAAGTCATTCTAAATTTCTGTCCCTTTTTTAAATGACTGCTCCAGATCCTTCCCACCTTTTAAAATAAAACTTTTTTTAAAGTCAGTTTTAAGAATGTTAAGAATAAACCATTAATTAGAGGAAGTCTGAAGAATCAGACTATAAAAGCAGCAATGGAAATATATGAAAGTGAAAAAAAGCACAGAAACACTGAGAACTTTGAAAAAAATGCCTTCAAAATGAATAGGTGGGGGCAGGGGATGGAGGAGCAAAGAGATTTTTTCCCCCATCTTCTGCTTTGTTAAATCTTCCAAGCCCAAGAATGATTAACTTTTTCCCCCCTTCATCTTGTCAATGTTATCATGGCTTTGATGGGAGGATCTTCAAGGTGGCACATTTCTGAACTTAACCTCTTTTCTAGCTAACTCTCTACCTCCTTGTTAGTGCCCAGCTCTGAACTTCTGAAGAGTATTTTTGTGTGAGTCAGGGTTCATTCACTCGGGCTCTTTTGTAGGACTTTCTTCCTTTCAGTCCTCAGTGTGTTACACCAATTAAAGGACGACGTGCTGTAAATGTAATGGGCCGAGGAGTGATTGTTTTTGACAAGCAACAAAACACATAGATCCACCCCTTAGATTAGGCCGTTGAAGGGGAGGTTCAGGCCGGTCAGTTTACTGAATAGTTCATGAACTGTAATTCTGAGGGCTTGTGTGAAAGAACATGTCTCTCTCTCTCCCTCTCCGTCCCTCTCTCTCTCTCTCTCTCTCTCTCTCTCTCTCTCTCTCTCTCTCTCTCTTTCTCTTACATCACCCACCCTTCCTCTTCCCCAGCCATTCTCTCTTCTCTTAACTAAACAGAGAGAAGCAGGCAACGTCTATGGAAAAGTAGGGCCTGGGAAGATAAGAATGAAGATTTAGGTAAAATATTGATAGCCAAAACAGTTTCCAGTTCCACGTCCTTTCTGGAAAGCTGTGTTAGCCTTCTATGTATTCAGCATTATAAACATACTTTTCAAGTCTCTTTTGTTATCTATAGTCCAAATAACCAAACAGGAGCCTAGCTGCATTTTCATTGTAAAAATCAGTGCATTTCTCAATACTGAATTTGTTCTACATTACATCTAAAGATCGTTTAAATTCAGTTATGCCTTCTGAAATGTCAACAATGGAAACAATAGCAATATAAAAGATAAAGGCTGCTAGAAAAAAATCAATACATTAAATTGATTTTATTTCATAGGAATAAACGCGTGTCCAATTTTTATATGATTTAGTCCTTCAAATTCAAACTCTTAATACATCTGACTCCTTACTGGCTGCAGTTCATAAAAATATTTAATATTTTTATTCCACCAATCCAATCCCTGGTGTGAACTAATCTTTTATTCTTTTTAGCATTAGAGGAAAAGGATTACTTGCATGTCACTAGTTTTAGAAAAGAATATTAATTCCAGATAAGCAATAATATACAGTTTGTGATTGATCCCTAACATTCGGTCAAAGTAATAAACAAATAGGACTAATAAGATTTATGGAAAGAAAGTTGATGTAGACTGCTGGCACTATTGGACAAATATACTCTCATCAGTAGTGAAAGTGAGCAGGATTAGACAAGCATGCAGTATCAGCAAAACATTTCACTCATTTTCATCATTGGCTTTGATTAATTCCTAATTATAGACACTTTAGAGGAGATGACAGGCTGCCAAATGTGCCCTCAATTCACATACCTTTTTTAAATCATGAATCTGTATACATGTAAACACAGTAATGCAAAGCAATGAGACACAAAATTATCAATTTTGGGACATTTGAGGGCAACAGCTCATTTTTTGTGGGAAAAGAGACTTAAGATTTTTGAACGGGCATACAAGATGTTAAAAAGGTGCAGTTTCAACAGAAGGCACACTAGACAGAACTAGAACAACTATATATAAGCCAATTCTAAGTTTAAAAAAGAGGATTTCCTAGAAAACAGGTTAAGTGTAGAAGAGGTATCTGCATCTGAGTATGTATGTATGTATGTTTGTGGGAGGGAGAGATTAAAATATCCAATCTAAATTGTGCTGATGGCCTTCAAGAATAAATCCTTTATACACTCTATTTTTGGTGCAAAAAGGCAAAGAAATGCAGTCATTGATCTTCAATAGCAGCAATGTTTGACTTAGAAAGAACAATGATATATCAGAAAGGAGGAATCAAAGCAATTCATAGGCATTATAAGTAACCAACATTGGCTTGACCTAATCCTATATTTTTTTAAAGTTCTTAAGTTTTTATTTGTTGTGTGTAAAATAAAATGCCATCTCTGCAAAGAAACTGAAGAAACAATGGACCACTCTAGTTAGCAGCTGCAAGAAGATGACAACAAATAACAGCATGACAAAGAAACCATAATGGTGCATTGGAATATCTTCAAGAAATACCATTTGCCTGCAAGCAAGAAGTCTAGTGGACCACAAAATAGACAAAATAAAAACAAGAAGAAACTAAAGTGCTCTGGGACTTTAGAATTCAAACAGATAAGGCATATAGCACCTCAAATTTAATTTAAGAAAGACGAAGTCTGGATAGTGGACACTGAAGTACCTGAAGACAGCAGAATAGAAGAGAAAGAACTGGAGAAAATCACAAAATACAAAGATCTGCAAATGGAAGTAGAACTATTGTAGCAAACAAAAGCAAACATAATACCAATAGTGAGAGGCATCTCAGGTGCAATTCCAAAACAAGCACCACTTGAACACCATCAGCAGTGACAAAATCACCATCCATCAATTACAAATGGTAGCTTTACTTGGAACAGCTTACATCCTGTGACCATATCTTTAAAACCATAAAAAAATATCATCTGTCTATTTCAGGTCCTTGGGAAGGACTAAACATCTGGCTAACTGTAACAACCATAATAATAATAATAATTTTGACTCATAACACACAAGATTTAACTGTGATTGAAAATAAGAAAGTGTGGATAATTGATGTGGCAAATCCAGGGGATAGTAGAAGACAAATAATTGGATATCAGAAAGTATCAAGATCTGAAAATCAAAGTTGAAAGTTTATGGGATAAACTGGTCATCGTGGTGGTTCCAGTGGTGACCGGCACACTAGATGCCATACCAAAAAACCTTGGACAGCACTTAGAAAATCTGTGCATTGCCAACATTTCCAGAGCTACCCTTTGGTAAGATGGTGTCCAATAAATTTGATAAATAAATTTGTCAATTATAAAAGGTCACCCTGTTTGTATCTGCACATATACTATGAAAATATATTATGACATTCTAGATTCTTGAGAAGAACTCAAGGCATACTGGTATGAAAGCCAACACCAGTTAAAGTTCTGGCAGCAGTAGCAATGACTTAAGACATCTTAAGGTCAATTCTTTTCAGTACTTGGGACTCCCAACCACTACATGATTACCATTTCTGAAGAATGTCAGTCCTGGAAACAATTGAATTTCTGGTGGTATTGCACAGTCCCTGCTTTACTGTGAATTCATCTATTTGGATTGTTTGTCTTTTTATTTCTTGAGCTGTTAGACAACGAATATGTTCTACATTACATCTAAAGATCCTTTAAATTCAGTTATGCATTCTGAAATGTCAACAATGAGAACAATATCAATATGAATCACAGTGACCAAACAATCCTTGTTCTGGAAATAAGTACAGCTGAAACAACAGCCTAGGTTGGTAGTAGGCCCTCCAAGCTACAGAAATAATTTTCTCTTCCAGTAACAATAATGAATCGAGGAATATTCTTCCATTGTAAGAAAATGCAGATGCATTTGCAGTGGGCAGTTAATCAATCATCCACAGTTATCCATGTGTTTCCATTTTATTCGATTTCAACATATAAACACTTGTTCATGACATGCATATAGCAACTTCAGCTTCACTTGTTATAGAAAAACAGAGCTGGATGTTATTAGAATGTCCCTCCAAATGCACAACTTGTGACATAATAATAATATTAATTTTGTATTAAATAGCACTGGAAGCAAGCCTTTACCTTGAGGTTTATTCAACAAGATTGCCAAGGGGCTGACCAAAAGCCTTGCAATGCTGTTTCTTGAAACCTGCTCTGTAGATAGAAGCTAAATATTCCCCAAACTTCTACCTAGATGGTATCATGGTCAATGGCATTAAATGGCATTGAAAGTGCTAAAAGCAAGTAAAAATAACAGATTTACACTCCTTTTATCCTTCCTGTAATTAAAAAAAAATCCATTAGAAAATAATGTAAATGCATTAATTTCCTGTTCAGAACTGCAATCCTTGTACAACCTATTTATTCTTTTCAAAACTGGATTTCTCTTCTTACAGTCTGGGGAAGCCCAGCTCAGTTTGTCAATTTATAAAAGTTTGTCTGGACCAACAATTATGTAGGAGTCAACAAGTAACCAAATGTATGTTCTGCAGGATTTAGGACAGCATATAAATGTCTTATATATTATAACAAATAATAACATTCCAGTAATGCAATTCTTGAGTAATCAATGTCTGCTTTTATTACATTTGATTTAATTTGTTATTTTATGTTGTTATTATTTAATTTTTTTAGACAATCTTGATATTTTTTCCATTTAATACCTGAATGTATATCCAATAACGAAATCAACTATTGGTTTTGGTTTTTCATTGCATTCATATTCCACTTTATATAGCAGAAGCTCCAAGCAGTGTACACTATTCTCTTCCTGAGCCTTTTTAATATGTCAGACAATCAAAGAATAGTGGGCTACTGTATGCCATAGGATCTTGTGACTGACTCACAGTTACTTTGTGGGATTGGTACCTTTTGTCATTAGATTATCCAATCTTGAATGCAATGTAGAATGGTTTGTATCTCTTGGAGAACTATTAGGAATTTTTCCTCCAGCTCTCCATAATATTGGACTATAGACAGTGAGCTTTCTCTCGACATTATGACCTCATGACATTACATATTCACATTTTAGACCTTGCTATATTATTGTAGAATTATTATTACATCAAAGATAAGACAAAGTCCTACATTAATGCAACATAGAGCTAATGATTGCTAACAATAGCATTGTTAGGACAAGACTTTGAAGCAGATGTCCAAAGTCCACTCAGCAGAATAATTAGAAGGGGGCCAAAAGATAGTAATGCTAGCAAATGCATACTTACAGCTAAAGTAAATGAAGCAAATGCATACTTACAGCTAAAGATGGAGCTCCTTATAAAAGAATTCCACCAAAAATCTAAAATTATCCAGCATACCAGTGCATGCTAAAACCTTTAATAGAGAATGAAGCTGCTTCTACCTTTTTAAGTGCTACTTACTTACACTTTCACTATTCATCCTGTTAATTTTTCATGGAACACTGAATAAAACTATTAGAAAAATCTCATAGAGAAGTGTGCCATTGTACAGAACAAACCAGCAAAACAAAACAAGTAAGGTGAAAAATAAGATGTTGTATTATATGAAGACTTTGAATACCAAATTAAACAAGCAAAGGAAAATAAGGGAAAGCAAACAAAATGCACAAGTATTTTCCTACAGTGAATAAATGATAAGCACGGTAGAGAGCTATGGTGTTGTCTTAATGATTGTGTTTTTTGTACATTTGTTGCATTTTATGAAGGGTATGTATGACACTTTTATAAAGGTAGATGTGCATTTGCAATTATTGCCTCCTGAAAAAAAATTAAAATGTGTGTGTGTGTGTGGATGGGTGGGTGTGTAGATATGGATATTTATCATAAGTACATACTGCTGGAACCTGGAATTCATGTAGGATTTCTATTCTGCAGCCACTAACCTTGAATACTAGCCATTTCTCTGATAAATATAAAAAAAAGATAATGTCAGACAGGACTTTCCAACTTCTTTTTAAATCACCAGTGATTAGATATGAGATAGGAAACTTAAATTTGCCCAAACTACCGGTATATAGAATAGAACTTTGCTATAGCTGTAGAATTCTTTTTTTCAAGAGATCATTTGGCTCCATCTAATTTCTTCTGACTTGCTAAAATATGTCTTAATAATATTAATTAGCCTTCCAGACATGGCTTTTGTTCCATTTTTATATTAATTTTACATAATAGCATTTACTTATGTTAATTTGTTGAAGAATGTAACTTTTTAAAAACTGCTATAAGCAATTTATAGACCTCCAAACATGTAGGAAGACACAGATAAGTATTTCAATAACATAAGAATAGTGGTTAACTTTGCAGGACAAACCCAGATGAATAGTTTCATCAGTACATTAGGACAATACAAATACAAATAGGCTTTATTGTTAAAATCATTTGAAATTAAACACTAAAAGTCAGATAACCTATTTCTTAAAATTGCACCATTCTAAAGATTGACTTTGTAAAGTCAAATTTCACCATAATTTTCAAGAACATGTTTACTAGAAACACAAAAAATACAGTAAACATACAGAAATGAACATGTACATAGAACAATGTTATCGACAGATAGCAAATTCTTCTCCAGAGAAGCTCCAGCTGTGATTGACATCACACTTTGGCAATGAATCACTAAATAATCAAACTGTTGAGTACACAAAAGTTTATCCCAACCAACTTTGTTGCTAACGCGCAGACTTCGTCTTACAGTGCCAGATCCGATTTGGAGGAAGGAAAGAGATCGCTTCTGATTCAGATAGCAGGTAAGTTTGAAATAACAATTTTTGAGAAGTTCAGTCTGCAAGAGTTTGATGGTGGGCATGAAGTCTCAAGAGAAGTTGAGAGCCTCTGCAACGGAGGAGGGTCGCCTGAGCTTTCCAATGCCTTATTTTGTATTCCTCAAAAACAAATCTGTCCATGATTATCATTGGCTGGTATTGTGATTTCTTGCCCGTTTTGGCAGGAACTGCCCAAGTAACTGATATATTTGTCTTAAAATAGACTACTTCTTGTTATGGTCCACTAAGTCACTTGTGTCTCCTGGAGACTACGAGCCTATGTGTTTTTCAGAAATGGTTTGCCATTGCCTTTTTCCCTGGGGCTGAGAGAGAGGGACTGGCCCAAAGTCATTCTAGCAACCCATTTCTACTGGAGCAGCTGAGCCAAGACTTTTAACACAGAGGTGTCCAACCTTGGCAACTCTAAGACTGTGGATTTCAACTCCCATAATTCCCTAGCCAACCAGCCTCCCCACTCCCTTCATTGAAAATGTCTGTCCTCTCTTGCCAATTTTGTACTTTTTTTCAGCTTATAGGAGATGCAGTTAGCCCAAACCATCTGGAGATGGTTTGGTGGGACATCTTACCCAGTGGCGGGATTCAATTTTTTTTTACTACTGGTTCTGTGGGCGTGGCTTGGTGGGTGTGGCTACACAGTTGGCCAATCAGAGGTGGTATTTGCCACGGTCAGCCAATCAGAGGTGGTATTTGGCGGTTCCCCGAATTATCGCTACCGGTTCTCCGGAACCTGTCGGAACTGGCTGAATAGCACCTCTGATCTTACAGTGACTTTGATTATGACCCAGGCAATTTGACGAACTCCAAAAGGTGTCTTTAAGCAAGAGACATGGCCTTTAGCAAGTCTCCCCTCCTCTTCTCTTCTCTCCTTGTGCCATCCTCTTCGTCTTGTTCCAAAGTGTAAGATGGAGAAGAGGTTTGAAAATGGAAGTGATAAAGTACAATGGATCAGGCTTGTTCTGGGAATCCCTTTAAAGCACAGGTACTCTGCAGCAGGGAATTCATCTTCATGTGTGAAGAGAGAGAGAAAAAAATGGATTATATCTCTACATCTCCTTGCAAATTCTTAGCAGGGGTTATGTGGCACCAAATTCCCATTAAGTTTTGAGGAAGTTGGCGTAAGAAGCTTTCAGACTGCTCAGTTTCTGTTCCCTGTTTTTAGGGTTAGGGGCACAACACTTACCAATAATTTTCCGGGGATTTCTGTCGTTATGGTGTGGTTGCATCCCGTCTGTTTCTCCAGAAAAGCAACCGGGCTTTGAAGTCTTGTTTCTCTTCTTCTTCTGTTTCCTTTTCGTGTCCTGGCTATTATAAAACGAAGCTGCAGGCTGAGACGGTTTTGCCTTGCAGTACATATTCAGCTTGCAGAAAACTTTTCGGCCCTTGATAAGAAATCTATAGAAGGGATGCAGTGGCTCAGTGGCTAAGCTTGTCGATCAGAAAGATCAGGAGTTCAGCGGTTCGAATCCCTAGCGCTGTGTAACGGAGTGAGCTCCTGTTACTTGTCCCAGCTTCTGCCAACCTAGCAGTTCG
>JANHJO010003658.1:217810-229362 GCA_032468235.1 Pseudoxyrhopus heterurus | reverse complement strand
CCAGCCCCAGCCCCAGCCCCAGCCGCAGCAGAGGCAACAGCAACACATTTGGCCATTGTTCAGGCCTTCATACGATGGGATTTGTCCTTTCAAAGAGCCAGTTTTGTCCCAAAGAGTTCGAGCGGAAGTTTCTCACTGACAATTTGCCCCAAATAGATAGATTAGTCAGCAGCAACTTTTTGTTTTGTTTTGGGTTTTTTAGTGCGGCATTATTATTATTATTATCATCATCATCATCATCATCATCATCATCATCATCATCATCATCATCATCATCATCATCACTATCATGTCTATATTGTCCTCTCTCTTTGTATGCCTAGCCTGGATGGAAGCAGTGCCTAAAATCATGTTGGCAGTAGAGGAAAAGAAGAAATCTGTAGGATGGTGGAACCTGCTCGCCATCTCTAGGCAGATGTGGCAGGCAAGCTACTATGGAAAGCGATTTTGACTTCTGAAACCTGCAGACAGGGGAGGGCAGAGAGATTGACAGTCTTGACATGTAATTGTCATGATTACTACACTGCATTACAATAGACCTGACAGGTTGGGAGGGTGGGAAATGACACACACATGATCCCTGATGCAATCCAGTGTTTGTACAGAGACTATACTTCACAAGAATTGTTGGGAGGGAGGAGAATGTTACTTCTGTAAATGGCATTTATGTAGTCAGCTAACCCATGATTGCCTAGGGATTATGTTTGGAAAATATACTCTGCATAAGACAAGGAGATTCCTGATTGTTTTGGAACTGTATGGGAGGGAAGCCAGGGGAATTTACATGGGATTGCCTTCTATTTTACCACGCAAAAACACTTCTGCCAAACATTAGGCTAAGCTGGAGTGTGACTGGCCCAAAGACACTGGTGACTTTGGAAAAGGGTGGACATGAACTGGATTTCCCCAGTCTTAGTCCAACACCTTAATCCATGCAGCACACTAGCAATGGAGTGGTGGGATGGCTTGCTAATAATCCAAGAGTACATCAGTTTGGATATGCACGTAAAAGTACATGTCCAATCCCTGTTACTTATTTTAAAACTGCAAACATAAAATGCCTGAAGTGTAAACATCTAACCTAGGTAATAGAATACAATTTAGAAATAAATTGAACAGAAACAAATAGAAACAAATTACAAACAGAAATTGAAACTCAGATACCCAGTTTGTTCATTTGTTCGTTTATTCAGTTTATATGGCCGCTCATCTCAACACCTTTTTCACTATTTGTAAAGAACAAGATGTGAATATATTTTATTATACTACATAAAATGTGAATATATTTTATTATACTACATAAAAGCCTGTCACCATTTTAGTTTCAAAGTCAGAAGTGTGGAGAACTTGACAGTGTCTATATATATGATGATAACTACACACCAATAAAATCTGCAGTGATGCGGGATACTTTTCCCTGCTGAAGTCTTTGGTGCATCATATATTGTTCCATTAGTGCTGTAGCATCTGCTTCCAGGTGGCTAAACCAAGTATATTTCTGCATCATGTTCACATCTGCATACAGAGGGGAGAAAAGTGAAAGGCAAGGACCTGGTGTTTAACCATGAGGTGATTGGATACTTAAGTGTCATACAGAGCAGAACCCCAGGAGGTCTTTGACAAGTACTCCCTAGTTCAAACCACTTATTGTCAATGCTGTTATAGGCAAAGTATCAACAATATTTAAACAACTTTTGGAGTAGGAAAGTGACTAAATACCACTACTAGAAAAATGCATGCTAATCTGTGAGATGCCTTTGCAGTCAAAGCTTTAGTCTTCAAAATCGGCTTCATTGCATCATAGTAATCCTTCACAAAAGATTATACTTTGGATTGAAGCAAAATGCTGATGACAACACTACTTCTTTCTTCTGTCTCCTTGAAAAATGCTAGTGGACGTTCTAAGTTTAGTCTACACTGGGATTCAGAAAGGAATGATCCACAAATAGGCTTTCTTTCTAAGCCAAATAATGCTCTTGTCAATGACCAGAACACATGTGAACATTTTCTGAACCCCTGAAGGAGAGCACATCCGATCCGGCTCTCGAGTAGCAGAGGAGAGGCATACTCCAAAAAATAGATGGAACTAAGAGAAAAAAGAGATGAGGACAAAACAGAAACAAATTTGCTTTGAGTTAATTGAAACTTAATAAAATAAACATACTCCAAGGAATATGATTGCTCCTATTTAATAACTCCTCCCCTTCCATCACATTAAAATTAATGTTCAGTGACAGTTTTTAGAAAAATTCTGAGATAGGACCCAAGACATGCCCTCTATTACATCTTTTTTTAGAATCCAGTATACACAGCTGATCTTTTTAATGAACAGAAACACAGACTAGATGGACTCTCCTAAGCCATTGGACCCTTAAATGTTCTGATTAAGCATGATGTATAAATCAGCCACATAAATGTTTGTTGATATCATAGCACATGACTGTATCCCTGGAAAGAATTCACACACAGCCTTGGACTTCATTCACTTCCCAAAGATCTCCCAGTGTTGTATGCTATATTGCTCATTGGGAATTCCAAAGGCAAAGGCATTATGTCTACATCGTGTTACCTAACTGGGTAATGAAATGTCTGGAGGCAAACCACCAGCTCAGAGAACACTAACACAACTTCACAGTTCAACCTTGACTTACAAATATCTCTTCTACAGTATTAAAAATAAACATGTGGATAGCAGCTGCAGAGGGCAGCCTCATCAAACCAGGACAAGAGTGGCTGCTTTGAAAAGTGATAGCAGCAGCTAGATTGTGTCTTTGTGTATTCCAAGCATCTTTTGGGGAACTGAATCCAAAAAGCTGCATAGACCAACTAGCTATCAAATTATTTTAACTGCATGTACAAGTAAAACTATTCCCTTTGATTGTATTCTCAGCTCAGCTGTTTGAGAGCACCATGATGTAAAACTTAAAGTCTCACTTTAGGATTGGAATGATCACAGAATCCCTACATACATAAACCTCTATTCCACTGTGGGATATAAACAAGTATAAAATAATCTGTCTAAAATAAATCCAATAAGTAGGATTTACCCAGAGGAAGATGATGCTGTACCTGTAATAGTTATTTAATCTTCAATTATCTATATTTTATATTTTATGGTATGATAGCTTTCATGGTATTAGCTTCATCTCTTGCTAATAATTATATTATGGAATTGCTTTCCAAGTTACTGAAGCAAGGCCTAGGACATCTGGTGAGATAGTTAATTGCACACATGGCATTTCCTTTTCTTAAGGCAGATGTGATTATGGGGTGTTTCTGCAAGGGAACTACAGCTGAATTGTTGATGTGGCTTTACCTTTGAATTAAAGTAGTATAAGAATTGGGTGATGATTGTTTTTGTTTGCGTAGGCAAAAGTCTAGGCTCTGGATTTATTGCTTCCTATGATTCGCAGTGAAGATGCAGCACAGCATTAAAGTTTACCCTTCCAGCTTGCAATTAATCTGATTTATGACTCAACTTTTTGCAGGCTGTTTTTTTGGGGGGGTCCCCTCCCAAGAAGGCCCATTTATGTAAATATATGGCAAGTTGATCAATTGAAATCTATTTTATATGTTGGGTTTTTTTTTCTTGGTTCCCTTACTCTTTGGTTTGTTCTGCTAGGTTCATTTCCCCATTCTGACCTTATCTAGCCCACCCCTGTTGTCTTTAAGCTGTCATGATTCTGATACTATGTAGTTTTACCTTTCCAACTCATGATCCACTTACAGACACTATCTGCCCAAATAGGTAGAGTCAAAACTTAGGGTTTTTTTTGTTGGATTTTGAGAGGGTTTTAGAGTGCCTTAATGCATAAAATGCAAGATGACATTGCTTAAAAAATCAACAATATTATATGAGCTTTGACCTATGCACCATGTACTTCCAAATGTAATTCCGCAATGTAATTCCAAAATATATTGTTCATCCTCAGATGTGAGTTTCTTCCTTTCCCTTTTCTTGATAAACTACATAATACATTTTGGCATTTTAACTCATATTTTCATACAGTTGAATAACAGAAATGTAATCCCTGGATTTGGTAAATCTAAAACAATCCAGCTGAGCTGGGGGGTGGGACCATTTGAAGAGAAAGCAAGTTAAAACCTCTCAGAGAACATAAGAAATGATATACAGGATCAGGCAGGTTTTGCTCAAGTAACAGCTGAACAATATAAACACCAACTCCGTAGTGTCATTAAATGAAGATTATTTTTCTTCTTTTAATAATTGTTTAACGCTATTGACCTAGTTCTATAAAATTTATAGAGTTGATTTTTTTTCTATTTTACCTCGTGTATGATAAATGTTTATTAAGTTGTAATTCATGGGTTGCAACAATAAACTAAAATTGATTGATTGATCTGGTGAATCAGATCAGGGATCCATCTCAACCACCATTCTATTTCTTACAGTGATCAGCCAAGGTCCTCCAGTGGCCCACCGAATTTAAAAAGAAACAATACTAGCAATAGTACTCTAAGCTCTCCTCAAACAAGGATTCAGTCAACTTATTTTTATGTGCCTGTAGCCATTCAGGCGGGGAATGTGTGAATGAAAAGTGACAGAGTGCTCTTGACAGTCCTGTCCATGAGCAAGGCTGCCACAATCTTTTATTCGAAAGTGCTTAACACTTGTTTCTGTTTTTCAAGAACAAAATCCAGAAAGATTAGTGTTTGTAGCTTCATACAGACCCCAGACAAAAGGAAATATTTGATGTATATGTATCCTGAATTTCAATGGAAGGTGCAGTAAAATATACAACTATGGGAAGGCTTACAAAAATAAAAGACAGAAATCTTCTGAAGTAGCCTGAATCTTGTAAGCTATTTGTTAAATACAAATAGTGGGATGCAGACTTACCACTAAGTACATTTCACATGACAAATGAAAGGCCATGAAATCGCAAGTTCAATAGGTGTTATGATGAAGAAACAGGTACGTACAGGCTATGCTAGCATGTTTTGGAGTACTATCTTATTTGCCCTAAATTTGGGACAGCATATCAAGTGCAAGTTTATAGCAATTTCTGCACTAAGTGAAAGTTAAGGCCATTTTGGCACTAGTGATTTGTTATATTTTACAACTCCACTCACCATTACTGTTGTGATCAAAAGATTGTCTTCACTGATGATATATTGCCATAACACAAGCTAGATGATTATATGAGATGTTCTAAATCACTAATATAGAAGTGCCCTTCCTACGCTATAGTTCTGGATGTAATTAATGGGTCCATCAAATAGATAGTGTCAGGCTTCAAAGTCCTGGATGTACGGTAGATCTCAACTCTTCAGATTCTTAACCCGCCCTTTTTTAGGAATTGCCTTACTTGGTAGAAGATTGATAGAAACAATCTGGCAAGATTAGTCTTTTTACTGCAGACAGGAATTGTAAAGAGTAAGGAAAATGACTTGGTTAGACTGGGCCAGATTACCAAAGTGATGAAGAGGAACAACTACAGTAGCTTAAGTCCAAAACTAACAGAAAGAACATGGCAATAGCTCAGACAAATACCTCCCAAATTTACATGGGTATAAAAAGGGAACAATCAGATTTGCAAGATTCTGTTACTGTAGCCACTCTCAATAAAAGTAGCCTTGGTCTTTGATTCTTGGTCTTGTCCAGGTCATAGCTGACATATATACAAAGAAGATTTGGGCACCACAGGAGGTAGAAATTAAAGCCTTTGTATAGGACTATACTCCCAGATTTAAACCTTGGGATTTTTCCTTCCACCTTTCTGAGCCATTTTGCCATTCTCCTGATAGCCTTAAAATGTACCTGATCTGGGTTGGTGTAATGGTTCTCTCCAATATAGGAACAGTTGGTTCCTGCATTCTAGAGACCTTCCAGAAACTGATGGATTATGGGCCTTTCACGGTTGAGTTCAGATGCTTTTCAACTGTCCTTGAATCATTACAAAATAATGTTAGCACAGTTTTCTCCTCTGGCTTTGTGGCCAACCCCTTCCAGAATATCCTCTTCCAGTCAGGGTACTGTAGCACGACTAAGGAGAGCTCAAATTCAGCACTGTCTGAGCTGGGTTTTTTCTGCCTTTCTACCCATCCTCCACTTGGTCATCCCCCAAGCTAACTGAATGTGAAATAAAATATATGGGAGAACCACCAGGATAAAAAATAACTTCAGAGAAGAAGAACAAAGAAGTTATTTTTTATCCTGGTGGTTCTCCCATATATTTTATTTCACATTCAGTTAGCTTGGGGGAATTTGACATGATTATGCATGTAGCAAGTTCCTGCAGAGTAGGATAACTGAAATTGACTAATAGCACATCTTCCTTCAAGAGGAAAATAATACTGTATTGACAAACTGACAAATACTCAGCAAAAGCCTGGTTGAATATCCCCAGCAGTGAGGGGAAGCACTACTGAATACAGAATAATGCGATTAAGGTATCTCTTATTTCCCAAATAAAATCTTGGGGATCTGTTGTCTTGTTGGGGCCTGGAGTAATGATTTAGGGCTATTTCAGATGAGCATAGGATGAGGATATCATCATGTGACCAAGGGAGAAGAATGGGATTGCAATGAACATGATTGTGTTGTGGTAAATTTCAAGTAGGAACGGGAATTCCATTCCTGCTCCCAGCATGATTTGCCCCTGGTTATTTGGATTGGAATTGATAGAAAATTGGAGTACAACAACATTCTACTGTATCATTTAATCAGCTAAAAGTTTAATCACAAAATAACATTCCAAGCCATTTCTTTATTGCACTTGCTTTGTGTTCTTGCTCTGAGAACAGCAGACTTGAGTTCCTGCCTAGTTTCCCATGTGAATACTGGCTAAGCCCAACCTTGCCAATATTTTGAAATAGCTATTTGTCTTCTTTACCCACAAAATATCCATTTTCCTTTTATTGTGTGAAATGATCCCTAGGTAAAAGAAGCTTCACTACTGAAGTACCAGCAAAAACAGCTTCTGACAGCTGACGTGTTTGCCAGCTTTTCAGGTAATCACCTCTTCCTTTAAAAGCAGTGTGATATGTTGAGGTAAAAGGAGGCCAGAATGTTCTTTTCTGATTAGCCAGCAACTAAATATGTGATCTATTCGCCTTTTTCAAATATTGATGTGTTTGAGAAGAGATCTTTGCTTTCAATTTGTACATTCAGATTCATTTTTGAAACTGCAGAAGTTTAGAATGTCTATTTCTTACATACATATTCATGAAGTGTCTACAAGGCCAGACAATAAGAATATGTGCAACACCAGAGATCAACATTTCAGATAATCTGACTTCAAACAGAACCAACTTTCCATGGATTTAAGTCAAATATTTAACTTGTAGTGATTCACACATGCATATTTATTAGCTGGTCAATGCATCATTTGCATATGTGGGTAGGTATCATAGATAAAGGCATTGTGGACGGACATTCTCTAATCATCTCCAGTACAATACCTTTCAACAAACGTTTGGACGTTCAACTGTCAGCCATCAAATCTAGACAAACAATCTGCATCTGCAGCTCAAATTTACTTAGCACTGTACTGTTTTAATTGATTAAATTATTAGATGAAATAGTTTGAAACCTCAAATGAAAACCAAAGAAAAATAACTATATTATTATGGTTCATCCCACAATCAGCCAGATGTTTAGTCTGGATTTGGCACTTTTATCTATTTATTATTATTATTATTATTATTATTATTAAGCAGATATATACAGTATGGCTGCCCTACTCATACACAGTGACTCTAGGCAGTATACAACATTAAGATCCACAGTTTAAAAAGTCATAGTTGAACACACACACCCTTATTTGTAAAGTTTCCTTGAATAATAGATGGGGACAGCTGTAGAATTCTTGGGAGAAAATTTCAAAAAGATAGATGTAATTTATGCAGATTTCAATGATAAATTGGTCGGTTGAGTCAAATGCACAAAATGTATCATCTAAGGCTGCAATATTATAGACATTTGATTGGGAAGAAGATCAATTTAATTTTACGGTCGCTTGATCTGCAGAATATTATATTATAAAGCCTCAGTCCTAATCACTTTTGCTTGGCAGTACACTATTGAAGAGAGTCTTTCTGTGAAATGTACAGATATTTAAACTGGTGATAACTCACAAACCTGCAATAGCCTTTTTCCACATCTGTTGCCTCTAGTCTAGATCTATAGGACTGCAATTTCCAGCATCCCCAACCAATAGCTAATAGGTAAGAATTGTGGAAGTTGTACCATATATCAAAGGAGTGTAAAATTCATGGCGTTCAGAGAGACTGAATCTCTCTCTCTCTCCCTCCCTCCCTCTCTCTCTCTCTCTCTCTCTTTCATACACACACACACACACAGACACGAGACAAACTAGGTTAAGCCATCATACTGTACAGTTATTTGGGTTCAACTCAAGGTGATAAGTGAACCAAGACATTGCAATCTACAAATCACGATGTATACCTTACTATGGGATCTGAACCTAAACATTATGGTTTAGGTATGACTGAAATGTGAAACTGAGACTGAGTCTAGTGGTAACCAGACTCAGCATTAAAAAGGAGAGAGCTTTTAAATTAAATGAGAATCCACAGTTACTTTTTAACTTCAGTCGATCTATTCCTGGTTCATTCAGTCAACGTTGCTAGTTCACCTCCATGTTGCCTTGTGGGCTCCAAATAGTTTTAGATCTTTAAAGCTCAACTTCTTGGGACCTTCTAAGGTGGCACGTAGCAGCTGCCAAATCCACACACTTTTCTTTCTCCGGACATTGTAAGGAGCTGGAAACCTGGGGTCCAAACAAGAACCTCTCCCCTCCTTTATGACACTGAGTGTAAGTCTCCAAAGCAATAAGTACTCCTGGAGTAGAGACCAATAAATACCCTGGGATCTCTCCCCCTTCCAGAGAAACTAGAGCCTAAGGAATTCAAGGAGCTGGTCCATGAGCACAAGGGAACGCCATCGCTTTATCCAGCCACGTGAGACAAGGTGGCTGACATCTAGCTCTATTTACAGCTCTTCCCCAATTGACGGGTCCCTTTTCCCACCACGCACCCTCTTCCACCACTAAATGATGCAAAGTAGCCCCAAACAAGCCCCCTTCACCGGGAGAGGTTAATAAGCCCTTGTTTGACTGACAGAGCCTCTGATTGGGTTTAAAGTTCGATTTTAGTAATCTCTTCAAGATCAGGGCCCGGGCAATTTGCTCTCTTTAGCCAGACTCTCCAGATCGGGGGGCGGGGGGGGGAGAGTGCGGTCTGAGAGGAAGGAAAGCAAGCATCTTCAGCTAGGGCCAGCGGATGGGCAAGCACGGTGAGGAGGATGGGCCCTGTATTTCAGAAGGGCCTTTCTTCTTTCACACATTGCCTCCCCCGGCAGGCTGTCGTGAATTGCCAGCCCTCCACACGGCTCGGAATCGATGGCTTCCTTTGGAGCTCCGGGGTTTCTTCCGTGAATTCTCTGAAAAGCGGAACGGCCCCTGGACACTGTCCGGAGAGAGGGTTTCAATGGTTCGATCTGTGGCGGAACAGAAGTATGAATGCAAAACGAGATGGAAACGTGCTTGCACACGCACAAACGCATGCCTTGCCTTTCGATGTCAACTGTATTCCTCGGCAGTCCAGGGATCAGGTGCCCGCTGGGTGCTCACCCTGAAGGCTGCAACTCGAGCTGAGCTATAATCGAGGTAAGCATCCCCAGGAGGTTTGAATGGAGGGGACGGATTCTGAGACGGAGCTCTTGCCTTTAAATTGCCTCTGATCACCTTAAAAATTACAGTTAGGGAGACAAAATTCGAGAAGTTCTGGAAACCTTTGCTAGGATTCTCAGGAGTTCTGTATACTCCCCAGCTCTAAATAATATGAGCCAGTTGCTAATGGTTCTTCGACCCCCTGTTTATTGGGTCCTTCACTTGAACAAAGCATTTTGCTTGTGAAATTGTAACCTTAGGCTGGACTTACAGTTAACAACATTCATAGTTATTGCTGGTCAGAGACATGGGATTTATAGCTTCGGCTATCTCCTTGTCTTTAGATGAGAAAGTCTATGTTCTTTGGATACATCAGTCTCGCTTATTTTTAAAAACACGCAATGGAAGAAAAGTTGTTCAAATAATCGTGTGTGCACGTGCTATCACTTTGGGTACCCAGATATCTATGTGTGTATGTTGCACGTACAATCGACTATCACACTCCTGCAACACGATGTGCTTCCGCTTGAACCTTCATCTAATGAAAAGTTTCAGATAAAATGACTAAATGGGAGCTTGGGTGACCAGTCTTAGGATCTCATGGAGATCCTAACACAGAACGCTTCTTCTCTAAGGATTTCTCCATCGCCCCCAGTCACACACAGCAATGGAGGGGAGCGGTTTCTTAGGAGTCGCTAGCGTGGCCCAGAGCTTTGGTCTTCCCGGCTGGTCTTCCATCCAAATCTAACCAACTCCCGTCCAACTGAGCTTTTTCGAGATCAGCCACCAGCAATTAGGTGCTGCCACCTGCTGTGTGCCGACGATGCCGAAAGAGGGTATCAAAACAGTCTCTTCCTTCAGTAAGGAAATGACCTTAAGGGAGCTATGAGGACTTTCCCACGATCTCAGTCATTCTTACAGCCAGGCCAGCCGGGATTTGGTTCCCCACATACTGCTTTCCTTGGCATAGCAGCAAGCAAAAGCACGAGTGCCTTGAGAAAGGCACCTGACTCTCCTCAAATGCACACTAGGGACCTGCTGGTCTGTAACCTTCTCCAGGCACAGGGTGCAGGGCTATAAGTGCAAGAGCTGCCCAGCGTCTCCGCAAACGCTTTTCAGGCATTTTTTGTAGCTGTCCTTCCTCAAAAAAGCATCCCTCCATCACAGGGAGGCTTGGAGACAGCGCCCGCATGCCTCCCTTGTCCTTCCTCTAAGTAGGGCCACCAAGCCTGGGCTGCAAAAAAAATAAAAAAAACCCAGACCAAAGCAGTTTGGCGCCAAAGAAGAGAGGGTTAAAGATTCTGTTTGCGGCTGGATTTGGAACCCTGTAGCCCCTCCCCCCCGAGGCCTGGGACCCCTATGGGAAACCCACATCGCCTCAGTCTCCCTCCCCGAGTCAGGGTCCACGCGGGCCTCGCTTCGCTGCAGGTCGCTGTCCTTTTACTTCGGACTGCTTCGGCTTTTAAACCCGCCCCTCACGGTTGGTAGCGACCCTCGTTGTCTTTGCGGGTGGCGGTGGCTCTAAACCCCGAGGGAAAGAGGCTTCTTGATGCAAATGGCGATTGCCAAGTTACTCGCCCCTCCGAAGGGGAACCGAACTCCCTAAGACGCTCCCCGGGAACCATCCCCCAAACTTGCCTTCCTCTCGATCCTTCCCCCCCCCCCCATCAAGCATTGGCGGCTGTTCAGAGGACGAGGCTCCGAAAGCAGCTCTCCAAGCTGCTGCTCAGAAGCGGGCAGGTAAGTTCATTCATTTGCTGAGCTTCTCGCTCCCTCGCTCCCAACAGAGCCTCGGCTGACGTCACGGCCCTCTCCAAGAATTGGATTGCGGGGGCGGAGAGGGGGCACGAGAAGCTAAGGGGAGCCTCTCCTCCCCTCCCTCCCCTCCCTTCCCCC
>JANHJO010003658.1:188113-201861 GCA_032468235.1 Pseudoxyrhopus heterurus | reverse complement strand
ACCTGGTTTCCAAGAAGTTGTCCAAAAGTTGTCCTCGGTGTATAGGCACGAATAGAGTAGAAGGGAAAGAGGCCTGAAACTAGAAGTTTATGCATGTACAGGTAGTACTTGACCTACAACAGTTCACTTAGTGATCAAAGTTACAAGGGCGCTGAAAAAAGTGGCTTCTGATCATGTTTCAGACTTACAACCATTGCCGCATCCCCATGGTCACGTGATTTACATTCGTCTGCTTGACAACTGACTCTCATTTATGATGGTTGCAGTGTCCCTGGGTCATGTGATCCCCTTTAGCGACCTTGTGACAAGGAACATTAATGGGGAAAGCAGATTCACTTAACAACCGGGTTACTAATTTAATAACTGCAGTGATTCGCTTAACAAATGTGGCAAGAAAATGGAGCAAAACTCACTTAACAACTGTCTCACTTAGCAACATAAATTTTGGGCTCCCTTGTGATCATAAGTCGAGGACTTCCTGTATTCCTACACCAGGGGATTGGTTTCTGTCACCTTAGATTTGAATTTTAATATACCCTCTCAACATAATCTCAATTTTTCTTCTTGGTTCCATCACAACTGCTTTGCATCCAGAATGCATGGAGCCTCCGATCAGTGTGTCTCACTGCTCATTATAGAGCTAAATCTGTTCTAGATTCTTCCTCTGAGTCCCTCCCTGCCAGCCAGTGAAGTTCTATGGACAGCTAACCCAATACATTCAGTAGGTAATTGCTTCACCATAATTGGGTTGTGCTTGGATATCATGCATTTCTACCTGACAGAGTGTAGGCTCCTTGCTAATAACTAATGAGGTATTGACTAGCTGGAGAAATAGTGAGGCACCCACTCAGTCCATGAGGCCTGAGCAGGCCTCCATACAAACCAAAACTATCAGCAGTCTGATGTAATCCATCCATTTATGCTTCCCATTAAAAAAAACCTAAGGAAGAAAGCCTTATGGAGACATAAGAAGCTGGGAGGAAGACAGGGGGGAGGAGATTATGAGAACTTTTGAGTAGGCTATAATAGAAAGATGTTCAATTTCAGTCTGATGGGTTAGTAGAGTGAGAACACCTCAGTCCTCTTATGAAAAGGAGATTTTTCAGCTTTGGAAGGGAGCTGTCTTGGGTGCTGAAGGAAACTCATTGTCCTAGTATCCTATTGACATTTGTCAGTACTGTTTCAAAATACAAAAAATAAATTTCTGAGATCCATCAGATTTGGAAAAGCTGATCCATAGAACTTCTTCTACTACTTGCAGACACCAGATTGGGGAATAATGTGTGTGTGGTTCCATTTTTTTTCCTTAGGGGATTTCCATTTGTGGAATAATCTAAAATGAATCTGTAGTCTGGATAATGCATGTATTTGTGTGTAATCGAGATATATTATCTAGCACCTTTTATTCTATTAGTTGATTGTTGAGATTCATCTTTGTCCTTCCCTTTCACTTAACTATCTGTGTTTTAGGGAGGCTGTCCAGTGGACAAGACACATAGGAACCAATGCAGAGCATGTCGGCTGAAGAAATGCTTGGAAGTCAACATGAATAAAGATGGTATTTTTGCATCCTTTCACATTCTTTCCTGCACCCTAATCATTGCTCAGATAATTTGCTCTGCTTTTAGCATTCCTACATCTTTGTCTCTGTGTCTTTTTACAAGCAACGGTAGTTTGTTTCCTAATCTAAATCTATTTTGAGACATTTGGCTTAATAATAGCTTTCCACAGTGGTCGCCACTCAAACCCAGTGTTTACATATTAGATTGCCTATTTAGACTGAAATCCTGACATGCAGATTGTGAACTCAGTGGGATTTATTTTCAATCATAGGATTCCACAAAAAACTAAATGCAAGGAATAGCAAGGTAACGTAGCAAGAGCATATATTAAAAGACGGGAAGGACAGGGATTTTCCTGACTTGCCCATTGCCATTGTCTGAATGCTATTAATCAGAGATCAACTTTGCAACCTTGTCTTTTCCCCACCCCATTCCACCCTATTGTTCTATGGAGGGTCTTCCCCAACACTTTCCCGGAATTTTAATAATTAGTAGGAAACAAATATGGTTTTTTCCTCTTTAAGAATTTGATTTCTTTATGGCTCTCCATGACTTTTGAAGCACAGATTGAGCATATAAATAGTGCAGCAGACCCATCATGGCTGCTAGTGCCACACATAACCCAACTAGTTCCCATAGGAGGAACAAGTGCTGCTTTCCTTCTCTGCCCTCTGTGCCTTCTCTTTATGTATTTCTGTTGTGCTATTATTCTCTGTCACAGCTTCAGGAACTTCAGTGCCATCCTACCACCTCCAAAGAATTTAATTCCCATTCCTTTTTATGTTGAGCCCACAAATTATTCATTCATTCATTCTTTCATTGCCTCAAATCATTTACAATTCTGGCATAGTAGAGCAAGGATAAACAGAAAGTAGCTGCAGATTTGCTACAAGATAAATTGCAAATTTTTTTTTTTTCATTCGTTCAATTTCTGTGGCATAAATAGGGAACAAATCCAATACATTGAAAAAATGAATTGAAATCCCAAACATGAACACCTAAAAATATCATCAAAAGCAATATCTGATTGATTGGTTGCGCTTCTGCACATTACTTTTATTGTCACTGCATCAATGTGTATTAAAAGTATTTTTTGTTTCCAAAAACATGGTGGTTCAAAACTAGATTCCCTTTTTTGTGATAATTTCCAACAACCCATTATATGAATACATCCCCTAATCTTATTTTTTAAGACAATTTTAATGTTAATCCAAATAGGAGATTCCCTACTGCTCCTATCAGGCTTATAATAAATCAGATTTATTTCTTTTACTATTTTCCAATTCTTGTCTATTTTCCATTTCTCTTGAGACCCCTGAGATTTCTTAATTTGTGCATTATTTAGGCTTGTAGGCAGCACAGAGTTGTCTGAATATTTTGTATTCTATCCACTGAATATTTGAATTACTCCTCAGATATAATCATGTGCA
Organism: Pseudoxyrhopus heterurus; assembly: GCA_032468235.1. Classification (NCBI taxonomy): domain Eukaryota; kingdom Metazoa; phylum Chordata; class Lepidosauria; order Squamata; genus Pseudoxyrhopus; species Pseudoxyrhopus heterurus. The sequence goes on along the minus strand of JANHJO010003658.1, from coordinate 198,869 downwards.
GTTACCATTGAAGATTTAACTACTTAGTTAACACAATCTGTAAAATTCAGCTCATTGCCACCAGTCTGAAGCAAGTTCTTTGTCTGTGATACAGAGAGCCTTATCTCTTAATATCTCTTCTGTCTATCCCTTTCTTCCCTTGAGATTAATAAATATTCCTTCCTGCTCTTCTTTAGGTCCCCTCACTAACTAAATTAAGGTCCCCCTTATAGCATGTGTTAAAATTCTGTTGTTAATGCTTTCACTCTCAAATAGTTTTTTTCATGATATTTCAACAGGTTAGCAAATTATCAATTGGTCTTTGTAGATGAAAGGTAATAGTGTTAAACTTGTTTTTACACAGACATGATTAAATTTAAAGACACGTGTATACTGCAGCAAATTAATTAAAAATGGTTATGCCTTCTCCAAATCTTCTTCTCCTTCTCATTGTTCCAGCTGTTCAACATGAAAGGGGACCAAGAACATCTACCATCAGGAAACAAGTAGCTCTGTATTTCAGAGGGCACAAACAGGATAACGGAAGCACACCACACTTCTCCTCCGCAGCTCTACCTGCTCCAGCTTTCTTCACTGCAGTCACACAGCTGGAACCTCATAATCTAGAACTAGCCACAGTTTCTACAGCATCTGAAAGGCAGAATCTAGTTGGCTTAGCTCAGCCGACTCCTAAGGTTTGCTCCTTTAATCTACTGTATTATGGAAGAAATGCAACATTGTCCCAACAAACTCCAGACAAAGAAAGCAAGCACTGCCCTCTTGACAAAGGCTTAAAATGTTCTTCCATTGAATATTTTGTCCTTGTGTAGTGCTGGTTTCTTTTCTCTGGGCTGTAGCGTCATGACTCATCTGAATAAATAAACAACAGAAGTGGTTTTCTGTTTTTTAAATTTAATTTTATCCTGTCCAATTCCAAATGACTCTGATGGTTCAGGGTATACACCAAAACAATATATCCAAAACAATCAACTAACCAGAAATTCCCTAACAGTCAAAGAAATATTACTGTGTAAAAGACTGGGGTTAATGAAGAGCACAGAAGTTCATTCCACCATGTCTTGTATTGGTTATTCTCTAGTAAGCCTATTTCCTATTGAGTTTAAATGACCAGTGAATTGTATTTTGAATACCAAATGTTAGATGTGACTGTGATGATTGACTTATCGATATATATTGCTTACTATATGTGGATAAGTTAATAACGGCTAGTCTATTATTCTGCATGTTGGCTGTTTGCTAAGCAAAGCAACCCTCTTAAATGCTTCGCACTGTGCTGATGCAAGTCATCCCAAGTGATCATTTAGGGATCACCATAGGATGGTGCTTAAGTGAGTTGCTACTGCACCTTTTCTGACATGTTTGGTTGGGGCAGGAACAGAATGGAACAGGAAAGGAGGATTATAGAGATCCAATTACAACCAAACCTAATGAACTTGGTGTTATCCTGTGGATTTCTGTTATTTATAAGTGTCTATCATTTAATGCAAAGATATTCAACTTTCTGGAGGCTTAACTTTTTGTAAGTTAAAAAAAAATCTTGGCCTTTTAAGGTGAAGGGCTGCGAGACTGGTGATGTGATAATGCTGGAATGGGCAGGGCCAAGAGTTTTGCTCCTCTTTTTGTACATTTGGGGGAATGGGGACCTTTTAAGGGACAAAATGCGTACTACTATACAACTCTTAGAGACTTAAATTACCCATTTTACTCCTTGACTCTTCTCAAAAAGGAAAAAAAGTGAGATAACGCATCTTCCTACTGTGTTTCTATAAAATACATTTGCTCAACATGAGCTGAACTTCTGGTTACTACAGAGATACACTCATGTGGCTCAAGTGGTTAGAATAGAGTACTGCAGATCAGCAGTCTGGCTGATCGAATCCCACCAGCTCCAAGGTTGACTCAGCCTTCCATCCTTCTGAGGTCGGTAAAATGAGAACCCAGATTGTTGGGGGCAATATGCTGACATTGTAAACCGCTTAGAGAGAGTTACAAGCCCTGATAGGCGGTATATAAATACAGTGCTATTGCTATTTTCTTGGCAACCAACCGGAAATAGTTTGTCATTACTTCTGCAACTTTTCAAACTTACTAGTCAAATTTACAGCTCTTGGATTTCATTGTTGACATTAACTCCAAACCTATTTAGCTTTTTTTAAAAATTAAGGATGGCTGGGTGCTCCGTAGTGTTGCATATTTGCACATATCTGGCTTCTCTCTGTGTCTGTGTACATGTACCAAAATGCACCACTATATGTACGGTATGTGCATGGGCATAAGCTCTCTGCAAGAAACACAACCCAGCATCAACTTCTAGCCTGTATTTTTTTTCCCTGGGAAAGAATGACCGTTTAAGGTACAAACTGTACAGTCTCCTTAGCCAGTACCTCATCTATATTCATAGTAGACAGAGAGTGAATTCAGACAAAAGATAGAAATACAAGCTCGTGGTTGGTTACCAAGCCTCTCCTTTCATTTTCTTCTGTCCTGTTTAGACTTTATCTTTCTTTGAGAAATAGATTAAATAATTAAGAAGTATATTAGTTTAAATGGATGCTTCTTTGCCAACCGTCAACTTTTAAAAACATTATTACCAGTATCCACACGAAGTCAGCGGCACTCCCATGTACCTGTATGAAGTGGCCACGGAATCTGTCTGTGAGTCTGCAGCAAGGCTTCTCTTCATGAGCATCAAGTGGGCCAAGAGTGTCCCGGCCTTTTCTACTCTCTCCTTACAAGATCAGGTAAACCTTACACAGGGTGGTGAGGAAGCGGTGTCTCTCTATGTGTGTTGCTTTTCTTAGTCATCCTTCAAGGTTGATTTACTTCTTGGGATCAGTGGTGCTCTGCTTACCAAATGAAGAGATTTGTGTGGTTTATTTCTCATCTTTTCCTCTGGCAAATATTCAAGCCAGCTCACAGATTTAAAAAAATAAATAATAAAATTGATAATAAAAATCATAGGATGGCCAAAAAGTGACGTGTCTGCCAGTTTCATAAACAATGAAAGGCGTTAAATGCAAAGAGAGAGGAAGGAACTCACTGCACTTGTTCTGAAGAGTGAGAAATGTTTGTGGGGGTTTGGGACAGGCAGAGAACACAGTTTTGTGTATGTGTGTGAGGCGAGGGAAAGGTAGCCAGTTGCCTCTGGCATGGAGCCTCGCAAATGCTGCCACGTACAGCCAATGTAGGGGGAAGAGTAGCATGAGTCAGAAATGGGTGGCTGAATACATTTGAGGGGGGGGGGGGTTGTTCCCCATAGTCTGTGAAACCTAGTCTGAAAAACTTGCTTGAGATCAGTTTCTTTCTTCCATAGGAGAGAGTCTGGCTCGCTAGCTTGAAATATCTGGCATAGTGTAACAAGATTCCCTTTGCAGAGAGCCAGCTCACTGTGTAGCATCCCATGAAGGTGATTGACTGAGAGCTGTTGACCATAGACTTGGGTTGCAATAGAAAACCAGGCTGGATGTTATTTGGCTTTATCTTTACATTTATTTTAAAGGATACAGAATAGGTTAGAACAATAAATATATGGATTGCATATGTTTTTGAAAGGCTTTAGGGGAAAATTCTGGCAAGTGGATTTTTAGGAAGAAGGAAAGAACAAGGAATTTTTAAAGCACCATTAACCAAAAAGTCCACTCCAGGGAGCAGATTGAGACTTGGGCAGTGGCCTCCAGCAGTGGATAATGGGTAGGATAACAGCAATCCCTGGCAGTTCTTTTTTGGGAAATCCTCCCCTCCCTCCATAACACAATAGAACAGCCTGTTTGCATATCTTGTTCCACTTCTTTTCCTCCCAATTTAGTTTCCCTCCTACAGTGCAATGACTCACAAAGTAGCCAACCACATTTGAGTTTGATCCCAGCTTATATAATTTTGATTGGATCAAGAGTTCGAGGGGGGCATTCCCAAAATGAATTGTATTGGGACCTTCTGCAGATGAACAGGTGTCAAAGAGCACTTAATTCCTATTGACCAGGATTATGTCTCTTTCCTGTCTTCCATTGATTCCATCCAAAAATGTAATCAAGGCTAACTTTCTGGTAATCTAAAGGGTTTGATTAAGTTAACTCTGTTTCTACAAAGTGGAAGGTGTTTTTCTCTCTTTATCTTTTTAAATAATCACATTGAATTTGAGCTGGTTTAAGTGATAGCCATGTACTATGAATGATAATTGTTATGCATAGTAAGTATTGTGCGCTTTAATCAGCAACTGCTAGTATCTTTGTTGATTTCTGCTTTCTTAAGGGTATGGTGCAGATACCTTATTAAATTAGCTCCCACCCTCCCATGCTTCTGTACGCTTCCTTTTATAACATGACATTTACATGGATGATTTCTGTTAGATGTAGGATGCCTAAACTGAAAATTCAGATCCAATATCATCCTATGCCTTTATTGTGTATTTTTAATGCAAATAAGAGGAAATTATTAACTTAATGGAAATAATATGAATGGTACTTTAATAAATTGCATTATATTTCAATTTCCCCCCAGCCCATTTATTCTATGCAGTGACACTCCCAGCATATTATTGAAAGGCCTAGCATGTGATTTTATTTGCTTCCTTATTATTAGGCTATCAAACCTGGGCTGCAAATATCAGAACAATCAGTAGATGGCAGCACAGAGGTAAGAGTTTTATGTATCACTTTGCTGCCATCTGGTGGCTGTTCAGGTTGTTGTAGCACAAATATGCTAGTTCAGTAATTAATCTTTCTCCCATCTGGACCTCTCCAGATGTATCACTTTCCAAAATCTCCCAGCTTTAAAGGTGGTTTTTGAAATCCAAATAGGTGGACAGCACCAGAACCTCTTCCAATGTAATTTTTCCACTGAGAAATACCTGTGTATTGGCATGTCCATGTTAGGGAGGTGGGGGAATTTCAGAGAAATGAGAGTCCCATCAAAATACTAGGAATGGCTTACTGCAGATTAAATTTATCATTGAACAGATCTCTTTGAAATAGGCCTATTATCCATGTCAAGAATCAGATTATCCTGTCATTTTAAATGAACTGGCTGCATATTTAGCATTCAAAATTAAAGGCGAGTTTCATGAGTTGTTACATGAAATTAATCCACCCTTTTAAAGCCCAAGGATTTCATTAACTGCACCATTATCCCCTCTAGGTTTTAAGACCAGACTGTGAGATGCAAAGTTTCAGCTTACTCCAAATTGAGAACTACAGACTGCAATTGGAACATTTTTCCTTCTATTGTTCTCTCACTTCTCTTAAATGCAGATTCTTGTTTCAATAATTATAGTCAATAATGAGAGAGACAGAAAGAGTGAGAGTTACTCTTCTGCTGTTACTAGTGGGCTGTATGAAGCTCAAGCTTCTGCACCTACACTATGATGCAAATTTATTGAGTTTAATGGGAGTTATAACTGCACAGCTATGCTTACGAGAATAACATTACAATTGCTAGAAGTATATTTAGAAAGGGAAATATTTGCAAGGTGACCATTACAGCATCTTGGCATGTGTTGGAGAGGGACAAATCCCTTCTTGAATAGCAATATTGCAGCAAATTAAAAGTCAAACCCAAAGGCAACCAGCCACCTCTGAGTTCCACAAAAGAAGCATGTCCCATTTTGGGGGGCTTGAGGGCCACATTTTAACATTTTTGTGAACAAAATATTAAACAACTGCTATGAAAAAGGAAATGTAAAACGAGTAAGATCACATCATATATAGAAACAAGGACAGGATTTGGTGACATGGGATATTTTAAAAACATGTTTGCTGCTCCCAAAAGATACGAAATTAATATTCAAGTGGTGGAGTTAAATGAGAGTTCTGGAGGCCCTAAAAAAACAGGCCTGGATAGAAATGGGCATCCCTTTGCTGTAATCAGACAACAGCAATGGCAGAAGTTAAAGGATAACCAGCAAACTATCAAAAAGGTTTCTCCTTTTCAGCTCTGGTCTTTTCTGCCTTTTTAGCTAAATCTGCTAAAAAAAAAAAAGATCTATCCATGAGATAAGGATAAAGAATTGAGGGGCTGGAGTTGTGAAGAAGACCCATTCTGTTGATTTGACAACAGTTACAATTTTTGTGACCCAAACATAAGACCTGTTAGTCATGTTGATTTCATAGGGGACAATTGCTGTGAAAAACAGGGCAAAAAGAAAGCATTCATAGATGAAGCAGCCCATGAAAGACTAAGAGGCTAGATTTGCCTAGTATACTAAACCATAACCTTTCCAACCACATTGCAGTCTAAGAGGCTATACAAACCTAACCTGTGCAGTTGATTTAGTGTGCTGCGTTAAGTTAAAAATTGTAGAGTAAACCATGTCTTAGTTACTCATAAAGGTGTCATGAGAACGTAGAAATGTTCAGGTTTTCTACTTTTCCTAACCCAATAAGGATTTTGGGCAGCATCATATCAGATAAGTTTATTTTTTAAAAAACCATTTCATCCAGCTTTTCAATAATCTGGTGGTTAAATGGCATAATTATCCATGGAAGTTTCCAAGGCAACGTATTATTCAGTGGGGAGGGACAGGATTAGGATGCATTGACCCTGATATTTAGATATTTATTTACACACATACACAAACACACACACACACACACACACACAGTTCTCCCATTCTTCCAAGCTTTCCTTAAGGTGGGAAATACGTCCCATTATTTCCAGTGAATATAACCAATAGGCAAACTTGGTACTTTGCGGGTTTTCATTGGATTTACAGTTAGAATTAGTTTTCTCCAATTTGGATTGAAGAAAGCAGTGGTAATCCATTATCCAGGAGCAACCTGTCCTGTACAGAGGGAAGGATGCTACTGCCCAAAGAGAAGAAGTTCCCTTACTGAAGCCAACAATATTTACATAGTAGTAATTTGCTTAGCCAATCTGGTCAATTTCACAAGAAAGCTGGATTGCAAAAGCAGAGATAATTGACCGAATTTAACTCCGCTTCAAGAATACAAATCATGCTCTGTTCTATTAGGCCCTAATGTATTATTAATGGCTGGAAAAGAAAGAGCCTGGATGGGTGACTGCAACTTTAGATAAAGCGTGGAGATATGGGCCAGTTGTTTAAGGGTGAAGTCCTGACATGTGCTGTTTTTACACAGTATCACCGTGGGAAGCAATACCCCCCTCAGAACATCATCCCAACAAACAGAGTTTCATAACCTGGGGATCTGCTAATATTTCTGGAGGCTAACAGACTCTTTTTCCTCAAAATGATAAAAAGATAACTAGAATAATCCAAGCTGGGGTGGGGTGGGGAAAGAGTAAGTATGGGCATTTTAAAGCCATTTTTTTTTTCAAACAGCAGAAATTTACATGTTGAAATTGTTTACCAATCTATAAATTATACACCATGTTATATCGTACCTCTATTGTATGACAGCTGATGCTTTTGGAAGATGCTTGGAGAGAACTGTTTGTTCTAGGAATAGCACAATGGGCCATTCCAGTTGATGCTAACACTCTACTGGCTGTATCGGGTAAGAATTGCACAATTTAATGACTTTGTTATCGAAATTACCATAAAAATACATTATTGAAAACAAGGCAACATGTAAAGAATACCAAATCCGTTCCAAACAATAGAGTATACCTGTCATTTATAAATCTATATTTAAATGCAAATAATGTTGTTTTGTTGCATTCATGACTGCTTGCATTGTCATTTAAATGCAAATTACTGTGTTTGTTATCATCCAAGAAAAGATTTTGTACTAACTTTCCGATATCGTCAGTTTTGTGTTGAAGCAGATCTGAGAAAGTAACAATGGCGTGGCTATTGATACATCTAAAAAGAATCAATCTATCGCAGTACTTCAAATGACTTATTAATGTATTCATTTCACACATTTTTCCAGGCATGAATGGTGACAACACAGATTCTCAAAAGCTGAATAAGATTATCTCAGAAATACAAGCATTGCAGGAAGTGGTGGCTCGATTTAGACAGCTTCGGTTAGATGCCACAGAATTTGCCTGCCTCAAATGTATTGTCACTTTCAAAGCAGGTAAGAAGAATATAAAGAAAAACTTAGTACTGTACCATGTATCAAGCCGCTGTGCCCCGTAGCTTGGTGACCTACCTCCAATTTTAAATTGCAGAACATCTTGAATTATCATGCTGCAAAAGCAAAGATTCCCCCCCCAACTAAAGTAGAGATTCCGATGTGAAAAATGTGCCCATTTTTGCTACTAGCTTAGTTTAGTTTTACTTCATTTTAGTTTCAACCTGGTTGCTCTTTTAAGGAAGTAATATTAATATCAATTCCTGTTTATATTAAAAGGAAAGTTATATCCATGTCAACACCTTGGCATTAAAAGTAATAAATTAATCCTGTGGAGGGGTACAGCTAGCAGTAAAGGAAATGAGAAACTTGTAATCTGTGATGTATTGAAAAGTCCTTTTTTTTTTTTTACATCCCAGTGATAACCCCATGGCTGCCTGCTTCACATAGCGTGTGTGCTCAGCAGAAGTACATGGATAATGCAGAAACCACTCAAGCTCGGATCTTTAGAATCTTGTAGTATCAAATTTATCATCTGTTTGGCTGGTCTTTCAAAACTGGAATTTTGCTAACAAGCTGTAGCACTTTCTTAAAGTTAAATGAAAATAAATAGGATTGTTTTTCCAGGCGAGTTGTCCTGCCAGTGCCCTCAAACCTAGATAGCTGGCTCCATTAATTTAGTGCTATTATGAAATTGCTAGCTAATGAAGGGCAACCATGCTGCCAAGATTAACTTGATTGTCCTGCTAAAATGCGAAGAGGGGTTATCTCACTGAGTAACTGGACTGTCTGCTTACAGTACCTACACACAGCGGTTCCGAACTGAGAAGTTTTAGGAATGCTGCCGCCATAGCAGCTCTTCAAGATGAAGCTCAGCTCACCCTGAACAGCTACATTCACACAAGGTAAGGATACCCTAGTCCTACCTTTGTAAGAAATAAATGCACCCCTGGCTGTAGAGGTTGAGGAAACTTGTAAGAAGAAAAAGGGACTCAAAAGGAAGACCCACCCTATGAAAGCAGGTTGCATTGTTTTGGCCCTTAGGATGCTTCTTAAATGCTTCCAAGTGAGCTGCCTCTGCCAACCGACTTTGATTCGGGAAAGAGACTTTGCTTTAGTTTGATGTTTTAATTCTTTCGGCATTTGGATCACTTTCAGGACTCTAAATTATAATATATATATTTAAGTTATATTTATGTTGTCTTTGGAGGGGGAAATCGATAAATTTACTTAAATATTTCCCATCACCACAATATACATAAATTGTTATAATAAAATCTCCTCTCCTCCTAAGCGGAACAATTAATCTTTTTGGCTAAAGCCTTTTTTTGAGCAGCCTGCTCTGATATATAGGCTTACATGCTGACCCTAGATGTAGAAATAACTAATCAAGAGGCATTATTTCCTTTTCTGTTCAAAAGCACAATAAATCTGTAGAGTTGGCATTTTGCCTGTTTTTATCAAGAGAAAGGATTTATACCTTTAACATGGTTATCAATGTTATTTGTTGTTAGTAGGATTAACCTCCACATTTGGTTTCTAGGTATCCTACCCAGCCATGTCGTTTTGGGAAACTGCTGTTGCTCTTGCCAGCTTTACGTTCAATTAGCCCCTCAACGATAGAAGAAGTATTTTTCAAAAAAACAATTGGGAACGTGCCAATTACAAGACTGCTTTCAGATATGTATAAATCCAGTGACATATAGATCAGACACGAGGCAACAAAGAGAAGCCAGGTGATCATTTCTAAAGACCTTTTTAACTAATGGAGAGCAAACATCAGATAAAATTCTGTGAGAAATGGAATCCTGTTAATCCAACAACAAAATCAATCAATAGAGATCATTTTGCAAGTTTGGGACAAAATACTGTTACAAATTAAAATGGAGCTCGATTGAACTTGACAGCTGTTCCCACCATTGCAGTTTTGACGCTGCCCGTTCCACTGTTGTTCCTAGATCCAGGTTGGGAAAACCACAGAGATGACAAGCTGAAGCAAAAGAATCTCTAGGGTTTGCTTATTCCATACTCTGAAAAGTTGGGTAACCAAACATTGTTCTGTTGTAATGTGTCATGAGGTGGCCTTCAACGATTTGTGTATATGTGTGTTTTTTTAACTAGTTTGTTGGTGAACCCTTTTTACAAGAAAGGAAACATTGAATACTAGGTTAATCCAAACATTTATGTCAGTTATAACATAATAAAAGTGGCCTTTGCAATGAATTTTTAAGGGGTGTACTCTGGCAAATACCTTTTGAATTCAAATTTGCCAGGCCTGCTATTTAAGGTTTTTTTAAACCAATGGTGGACTTCATGCCTAAATCTTGACATCATTTCATTTCAGTTTAATATGTCAGACAGAAGAGCTTTAAAAAGAGTTTTCCTTTTTTTAAAAAAAAATACACATTAAGAGACTAAACAGCAAAACCAAATAAAAAAAAAATGGAGAGGATTGACACAGTGAATTCATCGCTGTTCCACTGGCATAAGGCTGAAACCAAAGGCAATGATGCCCAAACTCTTTGTTAATGAGATGTATAAGAAGGGACCCATCTTACAAAAGAATGGAAAATATTATGAATTATTGAAAGAGCAGTTGATCAATATATCAAACGTAACTATCTTTGAGACTCTCTAGTCTGCCTGACGCTGTGCTGGGAAACACATCATTCCACTTATGGGTCGAATTGGCTAGGACTAGATGTTAAGGTGGGGAAGGCTGTTGTAGATTTTTTAAAATATATATATATATATATAAGCCT
>JANHJO010003658.1:131471-154567 GCA_032468235.1 Pseudoxyrhopus heterurus | reverse complement strand
GTAAAATTATTGACCCGAGTATAAGCCGATCAGCGCTTATACTCAAGTCGGCTTATACTAATCAGCTGATTTTCGGGCCTAAATTGATGCCCGCATAGCAGGCATCAATTTAGCCCTGAAAATTAGTTGACTTGAGTATAAGCCAAGGTGGTTTTTTCAGCCCTTTTTGAGGGCTGAAAAACTCGGCTTATACTCAAGTATATACGGTATGTAGAATATTTTAAATGCCTTGAATTATTGATAACTATTTTTTAAGGTTTAGATTAATTTATAGGAACATTAATTCAAAATCAAGATAATCTTAATTCATTATAATTTTATGAATTATTTAGCACTAGGAAAGATGGTAATAGAAAGGGAGGTCCTCAAGAATAACAACTCAAAATCTTTAATAAAGTTATTAGTTATTTATGTAAAAAGGTGGGGTTGCGATGGCTCAGCAGTTAAAGATGCTAAGCTTGTAAGCTGGAAAGCCGGGTTCAAGACCCAAGTGCCGCACAGATGCGGTAAGCTCCTGTTACTTGTCCCAGCTCCTGCTCACCTATTAGTTCAAAAGCATGCAAATGTGAGTATATAAATAGGTACCACTTCAGTGGGAAGGTAAAGCATTTGTGTGCCTTGGCGTATGCAGGAGTCGGTTTTTGCTTTGCATGCTTGTGGTATTCATGGAAAACACATCAGAAATCTGTACAGAAATTTCTGGCCATGCAAATATTGTGTAATTATGTACTGCACTTATTGAAGCTGATGGGTGTTCTGTTCTGTTAAGTTATATGTAGAAAGTAGTGGAATAGTAGCAAAATTTATAATAAATGTTATTTATGTCTCATGTTCTTCTGAAAGGTGCAGAAGGCTCACAAGTTATTTCTTAATGGGTAGTGAATTGGACTAAGATAGTGTTTCTCAATCTTAGCCACTTGAAGATGGGTGGACTTCAAACTCCCAGAATTTTGGCTGGGGAATTCTGGGAATTGAAGTCACCCAGTTTCAAGCAGCCAAGGTTGAAAAACACTGGAAAAAATAATGATTAGCTCAAAGTTATTACTGATGACTTTAAGAGAGCCAGTTTGGTGTAGTGATTAAGGTCTTGGCCAAGAAACTAGGAATTGTGAATTCTAGTCCCGCCTTAGGCAGGAAGACCAACTGGGTGATCTTGGGGCAGTTACTCTCTTTCACTCCAACCCACCTCACAGGATTGTTGTTGTGGAGAAAATAGGAGAAGGAAAGTGTATCAAGTATGTTTGCCGCATTGAGTTATTTATAAAAATAATAAAGGTGGGATAAAAATAAATCAGTGAGCTTTGTGGTCCAAGGGATTTGATCAGTTTCTCATTTCAGCCCACTAATTTATTATATAAGAATAAGACTGACTCTTTTGGGATTTTTTTTAAAGAGAACAGTAAATAAATGTTTCTCTCGTGTCATACAGCATATACAACTCAGGTAGCAGAGAAAGCTGCCAGTGGTGGACTAGCAGATGCTAATTCGAAAGCCTTATTGCTTTGCAATGGACCTTTAGAACATTATGAATTCCTTACCAAAGTGGAACAGCTGAGGAATGATGAACAGCAAAGGAAAGTAATGCGGTGCCTGCAGAAGCTACACGAAAGTATTAAAGGCTACCAGCTCAATCCAAAACACATATTCTCAAAGGTAAAGTTCTTCTATTAAGCATTTTTGTAGCAGTTTTTGTGTCTGGTTCACATGATTTTTCTAAATTTGATTGCAACAGCTCTGTAAACAATGTTATCAGTGGTGGGTTTCAATAATTTTTCCTACTGGTTCAGAGAGCTCGCCTCTGGGAGGGCGAAAATGGCCTCCCCCAGGCTCCGGAGGCTCGTTTCCGGGCTTACGGAACTTCTGGGAGGCCCGTTTTTCACCCTCCCCAGGCTCCGGAGGCTTTCCTCGAGCCTCTGGGAGTGTGAAAATAGCCTCCCCCGGGCTCTGGAGGCCCCCCGGGAGGCCCGTTTTTCACTCTCCCAGAGCCTTCACATGGGCCCTGCACTTAACTGGCATCCAAAACGGGTTACATGGAGACTCCTGGGAGGGGTAGGGCGAGGTGGAATTTACCGGTTCGCTGAACCGACCATAAAATTAGCTACCAGTTTGTGCAAACTGGGGCGAACTGGTAGCAGCCCACCTCTGGTTACTAATAATAATTTACCAATGTTTGCTAGAATAAAATTCAATTTTCACTGTTCTAAACTAGAAATATACTTAAGTGGTGTGTTATTATTACCTGAATAAGACGGTTCATTGTTGTGTCTCCAAGAATGCACACATTCTATAGAAGATTTTGGATTGTTCAATCTTTAATACGTGTAGTGTGGAAGGTAGTATCCTGAACCTACAAAGAGTTCTTTGCCAGAAGGTGGCAGAGTCATACTGTAATCTGAAGAAAATAGTTCAGATTTTTGTGCTTTGCTGTACTTATTCTAGTTGCTTTTAATATTTCTTTTCAGGACTCTGGTGAAAACCTGCAAGTTTTGTCCCCTAGTACTAGACTAGACAGAGAAAAACATCAGAAGCCTCTTCAAAATTAATATCCATTGATTAAAAATTAACCTATAGGATAATGTGAAAGAAATGAACATGAGGCAAGAAGTAAGAATATCAGGCAAAATCGATGAGACGAATTGGGTAGAAATCAGCAGACAAAGATGGTGAAGAGGGGCCTATTAGATAAATGGTCTATTTAGCATTGCCAAACAATAATCAACAGTGTTCCCTCATCTGAAGGATTATTCATATTTGTTGCTCGATAAATTGCAGTTCTTAAGAGAGGTTGCAGTTTGAACCCTAGGCCCTTATATAAAAAAAAAAACCCAGACCTCTTCATATCAGAATGTGGTATAATGGACAATATGTTGATGTTTTAATTTTTAGAAAAGCATGATTTAAAAATATCACTGCAGATACTGTAGGAATTATTTTTGAAGACATAAACTTTAAAAAAGTATATCATTAACTTATTTTTGTTGGGAAATTGGCAGCAGGCAAGCAGGAGGGATCAATTGGGGAATTAGCCCTGAGTTGTTGCATAGTTGCAAGAGATCTAGGAATGCCCCTCCCCCCAATTTCAGGTGACTTTGTTTTTACCCAAGGGAGGGCGAGCAATCTGGAAAGATTCTTCTATTATAAGTAGGATACAATACAGGTAGTCCTCGACTTATGATCGCAATTGAGCCCAAAATTTCTGTTGTTAAGTGAGACATTTGTTAAGTGAGTTTTGCCCCATTTTATGGCCTTTCTTGCCTCAGTTGTTAAGTGAATCACTGCAATTGATAAGTTAATAACCCAGTTGTTAAGTGATCTGGTTTCCCCATTGATTTTGCTGGTCAGAAGATCGCAAAAGGCGATCCCATGACCATGGGACACAGCAACGGTCATAAGTATGAACCAGTTGCCAAGTGTCTGAAGTTTGATCTTGTGTCTGTGGGGCTGCTACAAAGGTTGTAACTGTGAAAAACGGTCCTAAGTCCCTTTTTCAGTGCCGTTGTAACTTTGAACAGTCACAAACTGAACTGTTGTAAGTTGAGGACTACCTGTAGTTAACTTGAACATTTCACATCTAGATCTGCTTGCTTGCCCCTGACAATTTTATATATACCATACTGCTAACATTTTTGAGTATTTTAAGTATACTTGATCTAGTCGGAATATGCAAATTTGTATGTTGTTGTTGTTATTGGTTGCGAAGTCGTGTCCGACCCATCGCGACCCCATGGACAACGTTCCTCCAGGCCTTATATTATTTAAAAAGCAAACGTGTTTATTTTAAGGGGAGATTTATTATCTCCTTTCCCCTGCTCCCAAGTCAGTTTTGGAAACAGGCCATTAAAGCTTCACTTCCTCAATGAACTTTTCTGTAGAAATCTCTCCTCCAACCTTATCCATGGGTAAGAGATTCAGCTGATACTTTTAACCAGCGCCCTTCTGGCAACCAAAAAACCTTTTAGCACCAATACACAATGTTTCTGTTTGAAGTCTTTCCTTTACCCTAACTCTGACATGCTGCAGTTTTCAACTCAAGCTCAATTTAATAAAATTTAAACTTCTTATTTAAATAAGTAATATAATCCTCAAATTAACAAGAGTTCATTTAGTGATTGTTCAAAATTACACTGAAAAAAGTGAGTTATGACTGTTTTTCACATGACTGTTGCAGCATCCCCATGGTCAAAATTCAGAATGATGCTTGGCAAATGACTCATATTTATGATGGTTGCAGTGTCCCAGGGTCATGTGATCCCCTTTTGCAACCTTCTGACAAGCAAAGTCAAAGGGGAAGCCAAATTCAGTTAACAACCAGGTTACTAATTCATGAACTACAGTGATTCAGTTAACAACTGTGGCAAGAAAGGCCATAAAATGGGGCAAAATTCACTTAACAGCTGTCTCACCTAGCAACAGAGACATTGGGCTCAATTGTAGAAAGTTGAAGACTATCTGTATATTTGCACTAATTGCTCCCTTAAGTTTTAATTATTTTTCTATTTATGTTCCATAAAAATTTGGGCTGATAGCACTTTTTCAGGGGTTTCTTAGGATCATATCTATGAGCCTGGAGAATTGCAAGCATCCTAAGTGTCTTATGTGTTGTGCATGTTAATTTACAACTAGAATGAACCCCTTTTGAATATATTAGGCATCCCTGACAAAATTGTATATTTCAGTGAATTATTAAGTGAATAGAAGCTGGTATACCCTCTCCATGCTACAAAGTTAAACATGACATCTTTCTGGAAATTTGAATGGATATGTATTTTTTGTGTGGAATTATTTACTGATTTAGATTAAGAAAACAATGAATATAGCACATAAAAAAGTTGGATAGCTTTTCAATCAGAACTTTGTAACACCTCCTTTAGCAGAAATAAGCAGCTCTTCTCGGAGAATGTTTCTGTTCTAGCTTTTGGCATTTTTCCCATTCTTCTTTGCAAACTCTGCTAATTCAGAAATATTCTTGGATTTTACCGGTATGTACATTTTGTCCTTGAGATCTCTCATAGATTTTCAATGCTATTCAGATGGAGACTGTGAAGGCCACACTAAAACCTTTATCTTTTTTCCCCCTCAAAATAATTTCTTGTTGATTTGAAACATGTTTCAGATTTCTTCCTGAATGAAATATTCAGCCTCCTTTTAGTTCAGGATTCTTCACTGATTGTGGACATTAGCTTCTATTTTCATATTTAGTTGACTTTAACTCTTGAAAAATACCAAAGACGAATGTGTATTCATACCCTCGACATTTCTCCCTCCCCCACAAAAGGAGAAGACTAGGCCAAAATAATAATAACTTATTAAACTTAATTTCCTTTAATGTAAGGTATTTCATTATAAAATTCATGATCCTATTCTGCATATACAAACCATTCTTAAACATAGAAATTGTTTTCACAAATTGTCACGTGTAGCAGAAAAAGAAAAAAGGGGAGAACTAAGATGAGGATGAGGAAGAAGAAAAACTAATTTTCCAGAGGAGGAGACAAAAAGAGGAATGGAGAACAACAAAGAATGAATGAAGGATTTCAGGTTGTACTTCGGCATAGCTGGACACAGGGACTGTGACCTCTGCGTCTCCAGTCCAGGCTTGCCTGTGGGAGGGCTCCAAACGGAGCCATAGCTGCCTTGGAGGGGCTGTGAAGCAGAGGGAAACCCCCTGGCAGGTTGAGGAGAGCTGCATCTCTCCTCCCTGACCAGGAAAATCCCCTAAGTCGAAGACGGTGCCAAGCGGCGGTCAACATGGCCACCCCAAAGTCGGAGTCAGCCAGAATATAAGATTGTGCAGGAGGAAGTGAGGAGTGAACAGAGCTTGTTGCTGGGTGAGGCGATTTTTTTTTTTTTACTGAAATTAACCCCAAGAAACATGCAACCTTAAGAAAAAGTGACTCTAAAGTTTTGATTAAGTGGTGCACTAACCTTAAAAGAGAATCATACTGAAAACAAAGAGAGAGTGCTATTCATTGTCGGGAGGAAAAAGCATCTCCTAGGCTGGTGGGGAAGAGCAGAGAGATCGAGGCGTGACTGTTTACCTTATGCTTAAAGCGGATACAATTGGAATAGGAGAAATGGTGGTGGAAATGAGAGAACTGCCTAACAGAATGTCTTTTGCCCTTCAAAGAATGATCGATTTGATAGATAAGGCAATGGAGGAAATAGGAAATAATATTTTAAATATGATGAGCAGAGACTGGAATGTCTATGACATGGTGGAATTGACATCGGAGAGAAAGGTGCAAATGGTTGACTCAGCGCAGCAAATGGAATATTTAGTGCAGCAAACAAAACCAAGAGGGGAGAAAGAATTTGTTAATGACGGACTTGACGGATAAGATGGCAGAGAAAATGAAAAATAATATCCCAAATATAATGAACAGAGATTGGAGTGCATATGACATGATGGAACTGACATCAGAGAGGGAGGTGCAAATAGCTCAGCGCAGCAAACGGAATACTTTGCGCAGCAAACGGAATACGACCAAGAGGGGAGAAAGGATTTGTTAAATCAATAAAGGAAGCAACAAAACGGGGGCAGAGACGAAGATGAGAAGCATGGGAGAGGAACTAGAAGATGGACATTGATTACCTTAAAGAGAAGAGACGATGGTTAAGGAAAATGGCCATTTAAGCCTTTATAGAGTTTGTCTGTAAACTAAGGCAGAAACAAGTTAGAGAGGGGAAACAGTAGAACAATAAGTGTTTATAGAATACATGGAAATAAAAGATAGAAAGACTAGAAATTTATAGAAGTTAGGTAATTATACCATGTACTTTTAAATAATAAAAAGATATTTTGTTTATGATATTGAAGAGAATGTATGGAATAAAAGAAGATATAGATGAAGATTGTGATAAATATTGGAGAATAAATTTAGAGCAATTTAAAGTTAATAGAGAATGTTAGTAGTAATTGATTAATAGTTAAAAGAACTATTTTAAATGGATAAATGTGATAGAGGTTATTAATTCTATTAACATGCATTGGACTAAAATGAATATTTAAAATTAATTTTGCTCACATAAACAAAGAAAGGATATTTAGAATTAATTTTTTGTAAGAACTGTTCAAATGGGAAAATGTGATAGAGATAATAAACAATAATCAATATGTATTGGATGTAAATGAAATTGATTTGGTTTATATACAGTTATTAATTTTGTTAACATGCATTGTGCTAAAATGAATATTTAAATTTAAATTTGCTCATATAAACAAATTATATTTAGAATTAATTGTAAGATTTGTTCAAATGAAAAATGTGATAGAGATTATAAACAATAATATGCAATGTAAATTAAATTAATTTGATTTATATACAATAGAGAAATGTTTAGATATTGACTTTAAATGGATATTTAGATAAGACAATGAACATGATTTAAAATTTGAGAAATGTGATAGAAATTAATGACGAATTGGATTAATATGAATAATGCCCAAAACCACTCTGCTCGCGCAATAAGATGATGTATGTAAAGAAAAAATAATTAAAAATTTGTTTAAAAAAACAAAGCATGAATGAAGCAGAAACTGGACCAAAAGAAAGAAGAGAATTGCAAAATATTACATTATATTCACAGGACAATGAGAGCTTTCCAAGCAGCAAAAGCAGAGTCTACAGCCATGTGCACCTCATGCCCATTCCCTTTTTTCCAACAAATTCTTCTGTTTTTATCAGCAAGCAAAAAGGTCTGCTTGCCTACTGAGCAGGTAAATGAGAAATAGGAGATTCTCTCCTATCTGAGATTCCCAAGAGTATTTTTGACCTGATGAAATGGAAATGAATCCCAGCTGTCCAGCACCATGTTTCTTTCTTTTAAACTCTGAACTGAGGAAGCTTCTTGGATGAGAAACGAAGGAGGAAACTGGGAAAGTCCAGTTGCCTTTTGAGAAGTACCTGTGGGGTATTGTTGTGAACAGAAAAAAATAAATTTATTGAATGTATATGCTGGCCAACTTTCAGTGACTTGTGGCAGAGATGGGTATAACCATGAAGTTCATTGCCTCATGGGCTCATCCCAAGTAATTATTGGCTCAACACATGGACAGAACTGGTTATTATGTGGAGCTTTTCTTTTTCTAGTTTTGGGTTTTCAGGGCAGTTGTGGGTTTATCTGTTATCTGTCTCTAGTTTACTTGTTGTGGTGCAGTTATAGGGCTATCTGAATATGGAGGGCAATACCTTTACCAGGTTGTATATCTTAATTGCTTCTTGGTCTAAATGAAATTAACTGCCACCTAAGATCACTGCGGAATTGAAGATGACTGATGGATCTGGATAGTTTCCAGAGGACTCTTGGGAAAGTTTCCCAATGATCTAGCAATTACCTGTTTAGCATTAGGAGGAGACTGGGGTCTAAAAGAAATTGCCCCTCAAACAATCTCCTTCTGTAAACCTATGCTGGGTTACTCCTTGGTTTTCTGAGGAGTTCCAGGAGATGAGACAACATAAGCAATTCCTAGAGCATTGGTGGAGGAAGAATAAAAATGAATGTGATTGAACACAAGTATGGACTGTGGTGATAAAGAGAAACAAAAACCTTTGCTGAAATTTAGATAGGGGCAGTGCACCACCTGGTCCTTTCAGACTTCACAGTAGCCTTTAATACCATCAATGATGGTATCTTTCTGAAGCATTTGCAAGAATTGTAGCTACTGTTTTACAGTGGTTTTGCTTCTTCAGAAGGTCGTTGTATTTGTTGGGAGGCAGGGGTGGGTTTCTACCGGTTCAGACTGGTTCGCCCGAACCGGTTGTTAAAATATTTTCCAGTTCGGCGAACCGGTTGGTAAATTAAGCTACCGGTTCCCCTGAAAAACAAAAGAAAAAAAAGAAAAAGAGCCGAAAAACAGCTGATTGGCGCACGCACCAAACATGTATGCGCGCGCCAATCAGCTATTTTTCGGCTCTTTTTTCTTTTTCGGGGGAACTGGTAGCTCAATTTAACAACTGGTTCAGTCTAAACCAGTAGCTTAATTTAGAAACTGGTTCAGGACGAACTGGTTGCTAAATTAAGTTACCGGTTTCCCCGAAATACAAAAGAAAAAAAAGCCAAAAAACAGCTGATTGGCGCGTGCATGCATGTTTGTTGCACGCACCAATCAGATGTTTTTCGGCTCTTTTTTTCTTTTTTGTTTTTCAGGGGAACCGATAGCCTAATTTAACAACTGGTTCAGGCTGAACAGGTAGCTTAATTTAGCAACCGATTTGGTCCGAACCGGTAGCTTAATTTAACAACCAGTTCAGCCCGAACCAGTTGCTAAATTAAGCTGCTGGTTCCCAAAAAAAACAAAAGAAAAAAGAGCCGAAAAACAGCTGATTGGCACGCACATGCACGTTTGAAGCGAACTGGTTGTTATACCGGTACAAACCCACCCCTTTTGGGAGGGGAAGATGAGAGATGGGCTTGGAAGGTGCTACCCCCCTTTCTTTAATGTTTACATATTGGGAGGGGTCATGTAGATTTGGGGTGAGGTACATTCAGTTTGTTGATTATATTTAATTATACTTTACCAGGAAGGTTGTGTCTAGAGGCTTTCAGAGTGGATGACAGAAAATGAGCTAAAATTGAACCCTAGAACCTGAAGTTGCTTTTTGTCCATCGCCTTCTATCAATTTCAGGGGTCTTTCTTGAAAGAGGTAGCACTATTCTTGAGAGAACAAATCTGTTACTTTTGAGGGGGGCTTCTGGGCTTCTGTAAGAGCAAGTACAGGTTGTGCCCAGAAGACTTTTGCCCACTCTGGCTGTGGTGACCTGGAGCAGTTGCTACAGAGAATTATTCTCTCATCATGATGCATATAACTGCAATGCATTCCTCATGGGGTTTGAAGACCACTCAGAAACTGCAACGGTGTAAGATATAGAGACCTGTGTGTCATAGGTATTGAATAGTGTGTTTGTACAATGCTGGTATCATGGGCCTTGCACTGGCTGCCAGTAGGCTTCTGGGTGCACTTCAAAAGCTGGTTTTAATGTATAAAATGATACATGGCATAATATCTTCAGGAGTGTCTCCTCCAACTGGATTCAACCCATCTAAGGTGTCTTTCTCAAGAGAAACTGCTAGTAGTGCTCTGTTTCTGAGAAGTGGGCAGGAGGGTGTGTTGTGGAGATACTGTTCCTACATGACAACCTGTTCCTCAACAATGGTATCCCCATGCAAGTAAAATTGGTTCCATCAATAATAAGCTTCCAGAAGCTACTTGAAACGGAGGTACTTTGGAGGCTTTGGGTGAATTGTGAAGGTTGTGTTATCTTCATTTTAATTTAACCTAATTTTAATTGCATTTTCTGTGGATATTTTCATTGTGATATTTTATAATTGTTGTGAACCTTCAAGAACTGCAAAATATAACACACACACACACACACAGTATAAACCACTGAAAAGATGGTCTGTTTACATGTAGTTTCTATATAATTTTCACTATAGAATTATTCAAAATGCTCAACCTACTGGGCTTGAAAAGATATTAAAAAGAATATTTAGGGTTTTTGTCCTCTCCAATTTCCCTTATTGTGTGCTTGATCAACCAAAATAATATTTGAGCTTTCAAGCAACAGAGCAGGCTTTGTTCTTTTAATCTAGTAGTTGAATTGAGTTTGGAAGCTATATTGACTTTGCAATGAATATATCGTGTTGTTTTCCTATTTTGCTTTTATCCAAGGAGAATAAAATATAATTATTTTCTTAATTTGCAGCTTTTTACAAGACGTAAACCTCCAAAAGGCTTTTATATCTATGGTGATGTTGGTAAGTTGAAAGATTTTAACTGAAAGGTGGCCAATTTTGTTTTAGCACATTTGCACACTTTCCCAGATTTATAGCTAACTAATAAGCTAACTTTTTTTTCCAATGACAGCAATAAGATTAAATAGAACAAAGCACCCCGGGCTGAGCTACTAATGACCTGTATTTAGTTTACTTTGACATTACAGAGCAAATCAAGGGTTGGAGCAATGTCAGGTAATGAAATGGATCAACATAGTGTGCTTTGTGATATGAGATCCCTGGACCCTGTGAGCCTTGATTGCATATGGCAGGGAGGGCTCTTGTTTTGATGCCCTTGTTATGTGGAAGGGGGATTTTAGTTGAGTTGAATACTTGGTCTGACCGAAAGATGTATTTATGACTAATTATTTTTTTTTAAAAGAATGAGATATTCTCATTTATTTTTAGTGAATAATGCTCGGTGTATTTCAGACAGAAACAATAATTGCATTTGTTGATTTTGATATTATATTTTAGATACATATAATACAAATGATCTTGCCCATGTTAGTTGAAGTCTTGCTTCAAAGATAATGATTTTGTACTGTTCAGATCACGATTATGATTTCATTAGCTCAATGCTAATGAACAGTCATTACTGTAATCAGTACATAGTGTTTTAAATTAACAACCTGTTGGGTATGTGTGTTTTTATTTGAAGGTACAGGAAAGACAATGGTGATGGACATATTTTATTCTCATCTACAAGTAGAAAGAAAAAAGAGAGTCCATTTCCATGGCTTCATGCTTGATGTGCATAAAAGTAAGTTTAAATCTTTCTGGTACAATACAGTATGTTACAGGTATCTTCCATGTTATCTGTCATCCTGTTTCTTCGTAATTCTTTGTCTGGCACCCGCTGGAAGACTGTCAGTTGAAGCCGAAAAGAAAGGAATTAACATAGACTCTGGGGAAATTTTCAACCTGATTTTTCAGTTAGAATAGAGCTGTCTTGCAACACCCCTAAGAGTTAATTGAGGGAAAACATTGAGGATTTGAGTTAGTAGGCTTCATTTTCCTTGAGTGAGTAAGTACCAGTGGACAGTCAATCACTTATTTAATTCATTGGTACTTATTTGTATGATTAAAAATTCAGAGCATCTGCTGGAAAGTGGTGACATGTGGTCTTGCGACAATTATAGAGAGAGATTGAACAATATTGTGAAAATACCTAAACTTTTTACAATAGTCAGCAGCAAGTGAAGAGTGAACTTGTGTTATATTTGTTGGTCTTTCGGTTGCCATAAGGCCCTGATTTAAAAGTTGAATAGCAAAAAGATGTCTTGTCAAGTTGAAGGTGCAACAGGATAGGAAAAGGTAACCGAAAGAGAGTGACTGATTTCCACCAACAGCTGTATGTACACACACACACACACACACACACACACAAACTCTCAGTGTTCTGACTATTGGCTGAATTCTGGTGATACCAAAGAATATTTACATCCTGCCTATATTGTATCAGCATTTGTGAACCTAAACAAGGGGAAAGTAAGCATGGACCAGAACTTGAACTCATCCTTCTCAGTGCTAGGAAAAAAAATCTTTTCCCTAATTCTCCAGTAAACTTCCTCTTTGCAAATATACAGTTATTTTTGCGTAATACATGGCATAGTAAATGAAATAGATGGTACAATGTATATGTTGTTCATTTATTTAGAAACTAGAGGTGAAGATTTAGTTAGCTATTTTAATATACAAAGATCTTCTATTTTCCATTATATTAACATTGAGTCTTTAAAGCTTCCTAGTCTTTTGTAAGCTTTCTCTGTTTCTCTGTTTCTCCTTTATTTTCTTGTTCTCATTTCTAGTCCGTGAACTTACATTTGTTTCTCAATAGGATACAGCAATATCAACATAGACAATGTGCTTTTAATACATAGTTATATAGAGAAGGAACAAAACTGAATAATAGATGTTGTTGGATAATATCTTGACCCTCTTTATGATGTTCTGTATATATTGCAAAGAGGCAAAAAGCTGTGGGATGCTGCATGAATCAAGGACACCCACTGCAGGGGAGAATGCTTTGTAGTTGTCAGTGTTTTTCTAAAAATTGAAAGAATGGAATTAGCCCAGAATTACTGCAAAAAAAGTTACTTCTATTAACATGTAAATATAATCTTTGTTTTGAGTCTATTTCCAACATGTTTACTAAGTATCTTGCAAAATGTTCACTTCAGGAATCCATTGCCTTAAACAGAGTCTGCCAAAACGAAAAGCTGGATTAATGGCTAAATCATATGATCCAATAGCTCCTATAGCTGATGAAATAAGTGAGGAAGCTTGTCTCCTGTGTTTTGATGAATTTCAGGTAAGTAAGAATATATTATAAGAGATATACATTCCTTTCATCTTGGAAAAAAAAGTCTGGTAGCAATATTTTGTACTGTTATTAACTTCCTATGCTGAAGGTTTTTTTTAATCTTTTCTTATTGAAGCATTTATTTATTCATATGCATGGAGAAGCAAAATTTGTCACAGTTAATATGATCTTGAACGCATAAAATTTTAGATGCATGTAGATAGTATTATTATATCAATGCTATCTGCTAAACTGGAATCTTTTTTGAAAATACGCAGTCTTACATTCAATTTTAAAATATTGTTTAATCATACATTCTGCATATACAACACACACCATATTTCTGTATATCTAAATAAGTGTGTCTATATCATTAGTATGTGGACATACTGTATTTCTATGCGTACACATATGGACATACACATATACATGCATACATACACCATTCATATTATGATTTGTCCAGTTCAGTCTTTGCTTTAATCGTATATTTTGAAAATATTTGTGCTCTTACCACCCATACTTTATCCACATACTCATAGGTTCTGGCCTATGTTGCTCCAGATTAAAATTGTCAGTGTAAGCAAAGATTTAATATGTACATTTAACCTTCTCAATAGTCAAAACCTCATTCTGCATAGACATTCATAGGTTATTTATTTATATTATTTTAATATAAATTTGTTTTCTTTTAAAAATAAAATAGGTTAATTAAATCCTACAAGATTTAGAAATTAAAATCATAAAGCAGCACCCATTGTAACACATCCTCACAGCCTGGCCTCAGATATATGAATGTCTCCGTTTTGGGGAATGTACAGGAAATATCAGCTGGTTGGAGAAATAATGTGGCAACTGTCATGGGATTCAGTATGGTCACTTTTTGATTTGTAGACAAAACTACAAGTTATATAGCAATAGCATAGCAATAGCACTAGATTTATATACAGCTTATCAGTGCTTTACAGCTCTCTCTAAGCGGTTTACAGAATCAGCATATTGCCCCCAACAGTCTGGGTTCTCATTTTACCGACCTCAGAAGGATTGGAAGGCTGAGTCAACCTTGGAGCCTGGTGGGATTCGATCAGCCAGACTGCTGATCCGCAAGTCTGCAGAGTAGTCTGCAGTACTGTGTTCTAACCACTGCGCCACCTCAGCTCCTCTATGCAGCATGTTTTGGATCCCAGGTAAGTACAGGGCTTCCTGGAGGCTCCGGCAGGTCAGAAACAGGCTCATTTCTGGCCTCTGGAGAGTCTCCGAAGCCCAGGGAGGCCATTTTCATCCTCCCAGAGGCTTGAGGAAAGCCTCCGGAGCCCGGGGAGGGTGAAAAATGGGCCTCCCAGAAGTTCTGGATGGCCAGAAACGGGCTCCGGAGCCCAGGGAGGGCGAAAACGATGCCCCTGCCATGGTGCAGGAAGCCGATGAGGCCACGCCCACCATGGCCACGCCCACCCAGCACCCGGGCAGAAAACCAGTTGCTTAAATTTTTGAAGCCCACCCCTGAGTATACCATAGTATTTAGTGCTTTGGATAGGGGTCATCTGCTCGCCTTCCTGAAGTGGTCTAATGCTGCTTATATTTCACAGCTGTGATGGCTGTGAAATACTGCATTTAAAATACCTTCCAGTGAGGCAGGTAATACTATAACAGATCAAGGTCAAAAATTCAAAATGACAGGCCCTTCACCCCATCCCACTGTGACAGAAAAAAATAAAACATTTTGGATGGTGATGGTTTCCAGAAGTCAGACAGCTCTACAATGAAATGTGCCAAGAACCTTTCTGAACCTGCATGTTAGGTAGCAAATAGGATGTCGGGATCAGCCCACGTTATCTTGCTTTTATTCACTGAATTTGAATCAAAGATAAAACTTGCCAGGAAAGTTGAATTGTTTCCAGGGCAGAATGGGAGATCACCTAACCAAGAGCAAAAAGGAAAGGTGTACAATATTCCCCTACAATCTTTATGGAATATTTTCTATGAAAGTTTCAGACGCTTTAAAAAGGATTTTCACCCAAAAAGATTTCTTGAAATCTCTACTTAAGAAGGGGTTATGCACCTTGATTTGTTGGGAAGGCTTTTCATTGCAAACTTTAAAAATAATATGAACAAGTCAGAATTCACACAACCCTGTACAACTTTTAAAAATGTTCTCCATATTTTATTTTCTCATGAAATGCATTTTTCACCCTGTCTTCCTTTATAAGCACCATGTGGTAAATACACTTGTTTAAGGCACGGAGTACATCTAACCTCTTTCACTGAATCAGATACAATGAATTTACATCTGTGTCTCATAAATAGGCTTCTGCTCTGACCAAAATGCATTCTCTTTAGGGAAAATCGAAACTAATTTGTCAACCAGAAGCTAGCAATAAAAGTAGAGCTTTGAAAGCACACATTGCATTTTACTCAGTAATTGCTAAACTATCAAAAACGTCCTTCTACCAGGTTCCTTTTTTCTCTGTTGACAAGAGGAGAAGCCATCAGAATGATTTATTGATTTTAATTAGCCAAACCTTTCCCAGTTTGAAAGTAAATTCTTTTTCTGTTGAATGATTGCCACTTTAAGCATTCCATCCATCTCTTACAGGTTACAGTACAGGAGAGAACACACTTATTTTATGGTGGATTTTGTAATTGCCTTGTTCAACATTGGACAGGTTTTTGAAGTTGTAATGCACATATTAATTCTGTGCGATGTCATAATCTTTAAAAAAAAAAAAAACTTTAGCTGCCTCTGCGTATGGTGGCAACATCCGGAAAGATAGAAACAGATGGTTTGATTAAATCAGCCCTATTCTTACCTCTACAGTGCCTGCAGAAACTGAGTATTCAGTATAAAGAAATATGATATGGGTAATACCATATGGCTCAAAAGAGACTCTGACATAAATTTCATTTCCATAATTCTTTCTCTGATTGTGTTTCTCATCTAAAGCAGGGTGCAACAGTCTGCTCAATTAAGTTACCTTATTATCTTTTCTTCTTTCTAAGATGTTAATTTTGAAGGCTGGATTGTAATACAAACAGTAATAACTTCCTGTCCAGCCAGCCTCTAGCCCACAATTTTTAGAACAAGTACTAAAAATTAAAACCAAATGACCTTAAATTACCTCCACCAGAATCCCGCTCCCCAAAAAAAACACTTAACTGGATTGCAATAATAATAAAAATATTTCGCATGTCTTCACTTAAGAAGACACAACTATATTACCAAAACCATATGCCAAAGACTGGTATTACTTACACTGCCAGATTATAGCTGCTCTAATTTAGCACATATCCATAACACGACTTCTATTTTCAACTCCAGTCATAACCATGGATTTTAAAGTTTTAGAAAGAAGCTATATATCAGTTTCCCATCTTTAGTAAACTCATATTGTCTGCATGTTTGCATCTTTAGAAATGATGGGCAAGAAAATTGTTTCCTGGTTGATTGATTGTATTTACATTCAAATTTTCTTCTGTGAGATTAAGGTGGCTTGCATGGAAGCCTTTCCTAATTTTTCTCCTCCACACACAACAACCCTGGGAGGTGAGTTAATTTTTCCAGTGTTGGATGCTTATCAGGTCTCCTATGATTTGATTAATCCCACAGCAAAATATCACTAGAGAAGCTCTCCCATCAAGCTTTTTCTGATTAGCAAACTGCAGCAGCCAGGGAGGTCTTAGGAAAGACAGAAAACTACACCAGTGCTCTTCAGTGTTTCATATTATAATTGGCTTGATTGATTTTATTACGTTTTATTTTGCTCAACCTACAAGCTCCTCCAATTATCCAAATGACTCTAGGTGCCATGCATGCAATGTATGAAAATTCTCAGACAAGTAGAAAGAAATTAATAGATAACAACAACCAAAGCAGTTGTGTGTATCATTTCATGAGAAGGACCAAGAAACAAAATCTAAGGGTGAGTTGCAGGTTCAGAAAGCTCCTTGACCCAAATTATAAGACCATCTTTTTTCATGTGTTAAGCAAAAGATATCAACCACTTTTTTGAAGCTTAACTGATATATCTGAAATCTCTGCAAGACCAGGGTTTCCAGATACATCAGTTAAGAAAATAGAGCGTGCCCATTGTCAATTTTATTTTTAAAAAAATGATTTTCTCTTACATCCAAAAGAGGATTAGCATTCCTTCTGCAGACAATTCCTTCTGCAGGATCCAAGCTGGGTCGGTGGAGCAGAGTGTGAGTTTAACACTCTGCTAGGGAGAGGTTTGCTGAGGAAGAGCTCCTGCATGAGCCCGAAAGCTTGGAAAACTAAACTTCTGGTCCCAGTGACTGACCCAGATTGGATCCTGCAACATTATGCTGGGATAGGTATATTCGCTTTCATTTGTGACAATTGCTAGATTTGTCAGGATATTTCTAAAACAAACTTCAAGAAGAAAATAAAGAGTAGTTACACTTACTTCAAAGATGAGTGTCTCATTAGTTGGGCCAGATGCGGACAGCTTCTCTGGATGGCTAAAAGGCCGTTGATAATCAAACATGGTTCCAGCAAAATAAAATTTTCCAGGCCAGTCAACTGTCCAATCCTTGGTAAGGTAATATTTCTTATTCAAATTGCGGACTGCAAGGTAACTGCTAGAGATTAGCAATTCTTGGATTTCAATACTGCGAGCTCCTGCAGGAATTGTGACAATGGGATAATAATCTAGAAACAGAAAAAGATCAGTTGGCTATAGCTGTTTCTGAAACCTTTCCTTTTTTTTTTATTAAAAGCAGATTTCTGTCATCATTTTACTCCTATAATGTTAATATTTATAGTGGTTAATAATTTGAGTTGTATCCTAACTTTCTGCTCAGAATCCTTTCCAGGCTGTAGCAAGAAAAAAGTTTCACAAATTGCATCATAAGAAACTCAAAACGGTCCGAGCATAAGGTAGAAACACATCGGAAAACTTTTTTTTGAAGGGAAAGAACAGAGAAATGAATGAATAGATTTTGGCACAACTCTAATAAGAGCTGTGGTGGTGTAGCGATTAGAATGCAGTATTGCAGGCTAACTCTGCCGATTGCCAGCAGTTCGATCCTCACCAGCTCAAGGTTGACTTAGCTTTCCATTCTTCCGAGGTCAGTAAATGGGGACCCAGATTGTTGGGGGCTAGAAAGCACTATGAAGTGGTATATAAGTCTAAGTGCTATTGCTAGTTCAACAGTGGAACCAATTTCCCAAAGAACTGGTGAGTTACCCTTTGCTGGATATCTTCTAGAAGAAGTATGGCTAATCAGCATTAGTCAGAGAAATGTTAAACTGATGCCATCACTATACAAGGGATTGCATGGTTAAACAGTTCATCCAACTTTAGGATTCTATCATTCTAAGACCTCCGATTGTACATGCAAAGGGGTTTTTTTTCCCCACCAAACATCTGCAATACTTATTGAGGCAACATTTATTTGATCTGCAGGATGTCTGGGATGGTAGCTACTATACCAGCCTCCCTCCCAGTTTGGATTTTCCAAATAAATATTTGGTGAAAAGCATACAAAGACTGTTACAGTAATGCAGGGGGGAACAGTTATGAAAAGCATTGAAACAGGGAAATTATTTTCTTACTGTTAGTTTTATGCTGGGTTAAATAATGGCCTGTGTAGAATGTACATGAAGAATTGTCTCCTTTGCAAACTCCACAAGCATCGAAAGCAGCCTTGGATCCAAGGCGATGATCACACCCCACTTGCTGCAACAACAACAACAACAGAGAATGAGTGAAAGAACAGCAGGTAGAAGAAAGATGTTGCCTGTCTTTCTGTCCATCTATCTCTCCATCCGTTTATGAAAGGTCTGCTCCTCCTTTTCTTGAGAAAGAAGCTAATGGGTTCATTCAACATTCAACATCAACTAAACGGTGGCTGTTTAAAGCTTACTTAATACACACTGCCCCAAAACACATATGACATTATGACTTGGTTCATACAACTTGTTAAGACATTGGCTGACTTCTATGTAAGTTTTATATGCTGATCCTTAAATTACTCAACCTTGTTTTAGGTGAGTCTGCTGTGCAGGGCATATCTATTCTGCTAATCCATCAGAAGCAGCTCTATAAGACGTTCAACAGAGAATTGTTTAACTTAGGGGTCACCAACATTTGCAACAGACACAGGATGATGTTGCAAGAAAAGTATATATCAGTGATGTCGAACCTATGGCAAACGTGCCCAAAGCGGCATGTGGAGCCATGTCGCCCCACACGCCAGCTGTCGCCCAGCCCAGCTCCACTACACATGCATGTGTGACCCCCGGGTTTTAGCTCAAAAAACAGCTGAAAAGCAGCTGTTTTTCAACTCTGTTTTGGGCTAGACATCCCCGGGGTCATGCATGCATGCACGGGGGTCCCCGTGCATGCATGGGGAGTTGTGCGCACATGCAGACCCTACCTTGCGCATGCATGCACAACCCCTGGTGGGAAAAGAGCCAAAAAACAGCTGTTTTCGGTTCTTTTTTTTGTCTAGAAATCCTGGGGGTCGCAAGCGCATGCGTGGGGAAGTCACACACTCATGCACAGGGCAGATGCACATTGCATTGTGGGTGGGGGGAACGCGGGAGCGCGCGCATGCAAGCGATTTGGCACGCGAACCAAAAAAGGTTCGACATCACTGTTCGACATCATATACTATATATGCTTTACAGCACAGCTAAAATGTTTATACTAAACAGAATGCTGAGTTTCATCTTACTTCACAAACCCCATCAATGCACACATCTTGTTTATACAGTGAGCAAGGGGTCCCATCTTTTACTCGGTTCGACATGGCGAAGAAAAAGTCAAAATCTTCTGCTGTGCAGTAGAGTTTGCAGCGATCTTCCTCTGAAAAAGAGATCAAAATGTCCAATACAATATTCTGACCTGAAGACTTACTGACCAGACAAGCAATACAATGGAAGAAGCAAAACCCCTGCTCCTTTGAACTACTTGGTAGTCTGCGATATCTTTTAACATGGGTTGAAACAGCTTTTCCGATTTCCACTCCTACCAAATCTGCAAATTTGATTTATTAATCCCTTCCCAGATTGTAACCGAATATCTGGGACCATCTTTTTCAAGATAAGTACTTAGATGAAGATCACTTGGGCAAGGCAGCTGTCTTACAAAGTTGGGCAGGAGGCATGCAATTATCAAGGACAGATCATTTTCTGTTGAGTTATTCATTGTACAAAGTCATCAATGAGTGTCAGCCTTATTTTTTAACATCTTTCTGGTGCACATTTTCAAGGTGGTGCTTTGGTTTGGAAGGGCTCGTGTTCAAAAAGCTGCTTCACAAAGCAATGCAAAGAAAATGTCAAGCTGCAGACCACTTCAGTTAAGTTGGTAACATGGTTGTTAAGTGAATCTGGCTTCCCCGTTGATTTTGCTCATCAGAAGATCACAAAAAGTGATCACATGATCCCAGGACATTGCAACCATCATAAATATGAACCGGTTGCCAAATGTCTGAATTTTGATCACATGACTGTGGGTATCCTTAACAGCTGGAAGTGTGAAAAATGGTCGGAAGTTGTTTTTTCAGTGCTGTTGTAAAATTGAACAGTCACCAAACTAATTATTGTAAGACAAGGACTATCTGTATTTTTGTTTAAGTGATAGAATCTTACTGCAGATGGTATTGATCTGTTATGATGTCTTTAAATCAACATGTTTAATGAAAAGAAGGACTAGAGGTTACATGATAGAGATAATGTTCCAATATCTCAGGGGTTGCCACAAAGAAGAGGGGGGTCAACGTATTCTACAAAGCACTAGAAGACAGGACAAGAAGCAATGGGTAGAAACTAATCAAGGAGAGAAGCAACTTAAAACTAAGAAGAAATTTCCTGACAGTCAGAACAATTAATCAGTGGAACAACTTGCCTCCAGAGGTTGTGAATGCTCCAACCCTGGAAGTTTTTAAGAAGATATTAGATGACCATAACCATTTGTCTGAAGTGGTGTAAGGTTTCCTGCCTAAGCAGGGGGTTGGACTAGAAGACCGCCAAGGTCCCTATTCTATTCTAACTCTCAACCTATTATACTCTAACTCTCAACCTATTCAGCATCCTTCAGGTAATATAAGGAAGGTCAGATGCTTCAGCCATTTCCTCATTTAATATTTTTCTTTGCTACATGGTTTCCTTCCTCCATATTTATTTAAATTTTGTTCTTGTGTACCCTCAAGGGATACACAGGAGGAACACTACCTCCAAAGTCTGACATGTTCTTGCTAATAAAGGAAGGCTGGAGTGTATTTGTTTGTTTAGACCTGTCTTTCTCAACCTTGGCAATGTTAAGATGTGTAGACTTCAGCTCCCAGAATTCTCCAGCTCAGCATGTTGCACAATACTACAGCTTTATTGATTCAAATAATGAAATCAATGCCCTGATAAGTTTTGCTTTTGGCAGTATGAAATCAGCTTTGAGAAAGTACTGAATATTAATCATTGCTAAGAGCCTTTTTTTCCCCCAGATAATCATGGAAGTACCTTAATGTATTTAATACATCTGAGATTGCATGTTACTTAATACTGCTGCAGCTCCTTAAAATAATCACTTCAGGAAAAGAGTTTGCAGAAGTTTGCTTACCAATAAACACGTTTTTTTTTACCTTTAGATAAAAACCTGAGCTTTATGTGAATTGCTTGGGAAGAACAAAATATAATGCAGCAAAACAAATGATGGAAAGCAGCTGCATTAATAAAATAAAATGTTTGCCTTGTTTTCTCTCTGTATTAATCACTTAGAATTTATATGCAATACGGACACTGTGGAAAGCATTTGTACTCCTTCTGAGATGATTTGCAGCCATAGGCTTATATTTTAATGCACTCTACTTATGTTTGATTAAAGCTTGCATCGATATTGTAGACCTTGTGAGTAACTATAGTTAGAGGAATATTTGTCCAGGAAGGCAAAGAACCTGATTGCAGAAATACAGTTGGTAAAATAATGGAACAATTCTATGTCAAAGAAATATTCCCTGTGAGTAGGCTACTGATTTATAGTGCATTCATAATCAAAGTCTCATTTCAAGTGCAAATCAAGGGGCTTTGTCATAATACATTTATAGGATCACATGTATTGTAGGATCACATTAACCATCTGAAAGCTTTAGAGGGGATTTTTGTTATTGTTGTTGATGCACTTGTGTCTTTGCCTATGAAAACCACAACATTTTTTTTTAAAGAATGAGATGCTGAGGGAAGACAGTTCATCTGAGAAACCTTTGACTTTCAGGACTTACAGTATGTATTATCTTTCAGAGAGAAATCATACTTCTGGTGATTATGAATACATAACAAATGCAAATCAAATGAAAAAAAAAGTTATTCTCTAGGACCGTTAGAAATGGTTGTTGTTTTTGGAAAGTAAAAACTGTTTCTATGAAAACGTAAAGATAGTAACAGATGTCATTTTTCTGCTAGGAAAAAAATCTCCAATTTCTTTTTCCCCTTTGGGTTGGATTGGGGGATCTTAAATCATAAAAGCATATTTAAATCTCTTAAGTTAAAAACGGTTAACTGAAATATCTAAAATCTTAATATTTCACTTTTAAAGACACAAGGAGAGGATTAAATTAACTAGTCGGGAGATTATTGTATACAATTGGCAACATTGCCAAAAAGATCTGGTCCCATTCTTTACCGGCTATTTTGGTTCATACTGACATCATGCCCCCAACTTTAACTTCTATTTTTTTTTAGCTTAGTTTATCTTTTCACATTCTTTTAAAGTACTTGAAATTTAATTGTCATTTTATTATTTTTAGTTTCATTGTTTTTTAATCAAATACCCAGAATATGCCCAAAACATATATAACAAGCAAAGAAACAATTAACTGCACCATCTTCCTTTTATATACAGACAAGAACTAAATAAAACAGACCAGTCAACAGACCAAGAGAATGCATTAATATCTCCCTCCCTCCTTTCTTTCTTTCTTTCTTTCTCTCTTTCTTTCTTTCTTTCTTTCTTTCTTTCTTTCTTTCTTCCTTCCTTCCTTCCTTCCTTCCTTCCTTCCTTC
>JANHJO010003658.1:80360-94342 GCA_032468235.1 Pseudoxyrhopus heterurus | reverse complement strand
GCTGACATTGTAAACCACTTAGAGAGGGTTGCAAGCCCTGATAGGCGGTATATAAATACAGTGCTATTGCTATTTCTTTTAGTTGTTGATAAGTAAACCAATGGTAAACATAACCTTCTGATTCTAGTTCTTCCCTTGGCTTTAGTATTGGGTCATTTCCTTCATCTTCATCTTCATCTGGCGTTCTGCAATGGAAAAACCATAAACTACATAAACTTTTGCTTATTTTCAGTGTATATAAAAATGTAGATAATTACCATCTACACACACACACACACAAATAAACATACACATAGACATGTTTGTCATTGCTGCCTGCTTCCTAAGGGTGAGAAAGAGTGACTGTCCTAAAATCACTCACAGCCTATCACTTTGCAACTAATGTGGGACTTGAATTAACTGTCTCCCTGTATTTGCCACCTTGAGTTGATCAAATATAAAAAAGATAGGATAAACTGTTTAATTTGGCCTTTAGTTTTTTTTCTTTCTTGGATCTCCTGCTAAACATTTTCATTCAGTGACCCTGAATCATAATATGGGATGTGGGGAATACTTTATCTGTCTTCTTCAGAATAGGAGAGTGAAAGCATTGCTATCTACCAAATTCTTTTCTGAATAATTTTAAGATAAAGAAAACATTTGGTCTATTTTGCCGCTGCCTATCATGTAAAATTCATCCGATTAAATTGTTTTAACTGCTTTTGCTGAGAAATTGCACAGTGTTTTGACTCCGGACAATAGTTCTGTTCAAACCACTTACAGACTTTTGTTGGGTAGTTATTCCAGGTTATTTTGCCTGTGTGTGTATGTGTTGATTTATTTTCCAAAATGCACAGATGAGTAAAATGTTAATGAATTTGCCCCAAACTGATACCCAATTTAGAATAAACAACTACTCTTACTTTTAATCTGAGTTGTGGAACCTCTAATGAAGTAGTAATGATAAATGCGGCACTTAGATTTACGAAGATTTCAATCATGGAAGGAAAATCAGCAATATTAAAACAACCTAAAGGTTCTTTGTATTTAAGCTGATGTTTTAAAATGTAATGGAAGATATTAAGCTTCACCTTATGTGTGATTATAGACATGCACTTAAATATTTATGCAATCAGGAAATATCGATTGAGATTAAATTCTTTTTCAAAAATGTACTGGGAAAGTAATGCGCACACACACGGGCACAGAGGCATATATCCTCTAGTTCAGCAAGAAATGTGGGCCATTTCCAGAAAATACATTTTCTGCTGACTAAGTGCCACTCATTGGTTTTAGAAGAACCTTAGCTCCTTGAGCAGCATAGCACTTCTGTATGAACAGATGTCAGAAAGATGTTTTTTTATTAGAAGAACAAAGCGGGATTACTTCTTTCCTCTAATGCTACATGTGTAACGTGTTTGGACTTTCCCACAAGCATTGTTTCCCAAGTACCACGCAACTTCCGAGCTTCTGTAGCCATTGTTTTTTAAGGTAGATCATTGTCCCCTTCTAGCTCTCAAGTCTGTCCTTTCTGCCTGCCTCAATGGACTTCCTTGGGCTTCTTATATGTCGTATTTCATTTGCTATATCCTGACATCCTGCTTTTGTAAGCATACAGTTCCCATACCTGTGATCACCCTTACATGGATACTTTCTTGAGGATTTACCTTCCTTTCTATACACTAACTTTGTTCACTTCTGCAATCCCTTTCATTCCAGGATCATGTTCTGTTCTTTTGACTGAATCTTCTCCAGGAAAAGAAAAAAGAAAACCTAATTGTCCCCTTAAATACATAGTGACAGTTTAAACTACCGGTATATCTCTGCAGCTGCAGCATTGGGTGATGATGCTTCTTTCTACTACACCAGA
The DNA here is from genome assembly GCA_032468235.1 of Pseudoxyrhopus heterurus. Classification (NCBI taxonomy): domain Eukaryota; kingdom Metazoa; phylum Chordata; class Lepidosauria; order Squamata; genus Pseudoxyrhopus; species Pseudoxyrhopus heterurus. Next base: position 92,493 of record JANHJO010003658.1, on the reverse strand, counting down.
GAATCTGCATGATAGTAAAAACTACAATAGAGATTTCTTATCCTTCCTGGATAATACTAGAGAGAGTAAAACAAATATTCCCTTGGTGCTACTGTCATTATGGCCCATAAGAACTCTTATCAGTTTTTTCATGGACATACGATGGGAGAGATCAGTCTATTTCATGTTAGTTTTCTGTTTTTAAGGTGCATTCATAGGATTATTTTCTCCTGTTCCCAGATGAATCTATGGGTTTTTTAAAATGGCTGTGCAAAATTGTGTCTTTAAATGTGTGTCTCTAAATATATTTTCTCCCAAAATAGTATATTTAATTATATTTCATTTGAATATATATGCATTTTAATTTTTAATTGCGTGTGGGGTGAGAATTACCTACTTTGAAATGGGGAGATGGTCTGATTATGTTGTTATCCATACATGACCCCCGAAAATGCAAATGAGTTCTGTTTAGGTCAGAATAAAATTCCCAACATCCTGGCTTCTATTAATAATTCCCCCTCAGCAGAGAGCAGTGCACAAGTATAACCCTTTTCCTATTGAACAAAGTAGGAGCATCTGAAAGGAAGCAAGTAGGCTAACATTTGCTTCTCCGAAATCCAACAAATGCATCCATAGTGAGACTGCAAATAAAGGAAAAGATGCTTAATGACTGTCTTTCAGAGGCTTGACGTATTTATCACAATAACTTACAAGAGCTAAGGGAAAGAAACTAACCAACTACCGGTATTTCCATTCTGAGGTAAACCTCATAAAGACAAATAATGTTAGTTGTGTAAAAGAATCTATAATGATACTATTGTCCTCAAGCATTGTCTAATTAGCATTTATTCTGATCTCAAAATTAAAAAAAAAGAGGATTACCTCTTTGTTTTAAATTAACAAGGATCACCTGGAGCTATATTTAAGACATTTAGATCATTTAGGAAAGTCCCAATCTCTTTGCAAAGGGATTTTTTCTTTCTATGGCCCTTCCTGGAAGGATAGCAGAATAGCATGTCACATACTGTAGTCATTCCAGAAGTCTTGAAGGAGGAAAAAAAAGTGTGCTTTCCAAAGAGTGTAGCGTTGCTATTAGCCTGCTGCGATTTTTCAAAGGTTAAATCTGAAAAGATTCCCTGACCGCTACCTGCATATTAGAAAAAAAATGCAATTGCTCACAATTGCTCTGCACCTCTATCCTGCCAGGCAAGTATTTTCTCAGGAATTTTTGCTTTAATTGACTGAAAAATGCTGCACCTGGAAGATGTCTTGCCAAAATGGGTAGTAGAATGAAACAGGTATTTAAGAATCTATGCAGCCCTAGTGAAGAGCTTCTAAGGAGATCTGGTTTGCTTTTCAGTGTTTTGGAGCTGGATCTAAAAGTTTTCATATTTGAAGGAAACATAATGTCTGGATGTCTGGCATTACTGAATGATTCTCTCTGTGTGTGTGTCTTAGACCTATATTTCAACAGCTGTCCACAGAAGTTTTGACAGGGACTATGGGTAGCCACCATACATGCTTCCTTGCTTTTTTGGTTTTATCCCTGGGCTGAAAGGTTTTGGAATCCCTCATCTGATTTTTCCTGCATCTTAATAATGTATAAAGCAAAAATATTTTTAAAAACTGAATGAAAACAGATTTCTATCTAAATTTGATTTAGTGATGATTTAGAGTGATGGCCCGATATATAAATAAAATGAGTACCTTTTTGATTGAGTTTGAAATAGCAATTCAGTATCTAGTATATTTTTGTTTCTTTATTTTAAAAGCTATTACAGAAGTAAGATAAATAATAAAAATATTTTAATATTAAAAGTTATTTGTGACTGAATGATAGGGCCACTTCTGCACTCTTCTGCATTGTTAAGGAGTGCACTGTATACCACCAGAATCAGAAATCAGTTGATATAAATGAACTTTCAAAAGTATTCCACTTAAAAACAAAAGAAAATAGAGAGGGATGAGAGATTCAATGGAGAAATAAGAACTATAAGTGATGAACTACCTTTGTTCCAGGTGCGTCTTATTTGCTCTGCATCAGCTCCCCTCCAGAGTATATTTATTCAAGCGGACCATGATAGTGGACTGGATGAGAAAAGGGTACTGATGGATGATTTGGGGTTGAGCCAGGTAAGCACTATGAACATTAGTGCCTTTGTTGCAAGAGAGCATAATTGGTTTTGGGTCTATCTGCTGGCATTATTGTAAAACAAAAAAGCATTTAGAGGGTCATTCTGTAGCTTTCCTGCAGGTTCAGTGTAGCATATTTTCTTCTGCTGTAATTTAAGGTAATGTTATTTATTCATAGATTAAGATCCATAAATGTTCACAAATCTAAGAATATATTTCTATTGCATTGAAAATATTGGGTCAACCGTTACAAGTTCCTCAAATGCAATCGTTGTACTTGTTTTACTCAATTCAGTTTGTGTATCAGTTTGAAGCTCTGTTAGACTAGGGAGCATCTATTAAGTGTCTTTTTTCTTTAGATTCACATGGAAGAGAGCTGACACACACCACCTCCTACAATATGCGTACAAAACAAAACAAAAACCCACCGTAGTCGTTCATACATATTCATTAATGCGCAATATCTTTTTGCGAATCCTTTATCATTCCCTCTAGATATTAATTGCAGAGTGAGAATTCTTGAGTTAACTGCTGCATATGAAAAATTACTACCAGCATTTCCCAATGAAAATAGATTTCATGGGCACTAAGTACTGTACTACATTTGCTAAGCTGCTGAAAAGTTACAAAAGGATTCTTCCTGTCACTCACCTGTGCCTTTCTTGGTAAAGGTCATCGGGGTCACAGAACTCCAAAACGATACCTATACAGGTGGCTTTCTTCAAGAGAGCTTGGACCCATATCTCTATAAAGCCTTATGCTGACTTTGCACCCAAATCCTGGAGTTTGTGGGTGCCATCAAGCTATTGAATCTAACCCCTTGCTCAGAGGAGGAATTCAAATGGAAACATTCCCAACCGATGGCTGTCTAGCTGCCATTTGAAATCTCCAGGGATTTGTGGAGGAAAAATACTTTTCCCTCCTGAAAAACAAAGGTAGGTCAATTGCTATGATATGTGTTTTTGAAACACTGATTACTAGCTCAGAGGGTTTTTAAAAAGTGACATAGACAGTAACTTACTGACAAAAATTGACTCTCGGTATCATTTAGAACCAATGTAATCAATGTACAATTTAAGCAAAGCTATTTCTAATCAAGGTTGATAATTGCTAAAGAAAGGTTCAGATTTATTCTTAGATATTATCTAATTACTTCTAATAGACATTTTGGATATTAATGTTTAAAATATTTGCATGTCTCCTTAAGATCTCATCTCCCTTCATATCCAATGTTTTTGTTTATTTTCCAAAGTAATTTTAAAAGTTTTCATCTTGATGTTTTGTTGATTTAATGAAAATGCAAAAAGAAGACAAAAGGGCTCAGACGCTATTGCTATTAGGACTGTGTTCCAATTTGGTGGGGACCTTAACCCTGACACGGAATAAGGGAATGCTGAATACTTTCCAGACAGGACAAAGGCATTTAAGATGCCCTTAAAATCCTTCATGTATCTCCATTTCTATATGTACTTCATTCACTCAGTTCACTGGAAAGGACAGGGTAACAAACTCAAAAGGGGACTTCCCCCCCAGAAAGTACCATATAGCACATGTTCCGCAACACCTTGGTGGGAAGGTCAAGCATCAGATTTGAGACTAGACAGGTTCATCACCAGATGATCTCTTCTGACAATTTGCCCCAGTCCCAGCAGGTTTGGGACAGGCTTTGAGTTCATGGGAATGGAGAGAGCAATGGATGTATATTCACTGCCACAAGCGGTCTTTGTCCACTGTTGTCCACATCCTCTTTTATAAAGTTGTTTATGTGGCAGGGTCCTTGCCTGCACACCAACTGTTCTGTTTTTCTAACTTCCTCATTCTCTTTCTCACTTGTTCTTACTTCAGCTTATATTCTTCATCCCTTTCTACCGTTCCCTCAAAATGTAATACTGGGAATGCAACAAAAAATGGTCTGGACAGGTAGTTAAAGAAGTTAAAAAAAAAAAAACCTATCAGTAGTACCTGATACCCTCTCCACTGTTTCCTGTGAAATTTGGGATTTGGCCCTTTTAACCATCCTACTTACCTGAAAGGTAATTCCATTCCAGTGAAGTGTAAAAAAACAAAGGCATGGATACATTTTTTTATATTTCTGCCCTCCCCATACTCCATGTTAGGTAATGGGAGTTTTATTTATTTATTTAGCGTATGGCATCTACAGAGGTCCTGCAATCACAGATATACAACACTGATAAAACACATTATACATACAAACACAAATAAAGCACTAACAAATACACGTATATAAAGTTTGGGAGCGTTTATAAAATAATGGGAGTTGGAGCTCCGTTGCCTGTTAATATTTCAGAAACTGGAGTAAGTAGAGATGAGCTGGATACAAATGAGGCTACCCTTTGAGCCAAGGATCCAGTCACAAAGTGGTTTGGTGGCCTATGTGTCTTTCTCTTCATTATAGTGATCACAATTGTCCTCATTTAGTGATCACAATTGGGACTGGCAACTTGATTGTTAAGTGAAGTGGTTACTAAGTTCTTTACACACCTGTAAAGCTCATCAATGTAGGGAGTGATCATAAAGTTGCTTTTTCATCACTGTCCTAGCTGCAAATGGTTGCTGAACAAGGACGATCTATACTAAAGAGTTCTTTGTCTTGCTGTGTAGTGGAATTTCATTACTGAGGACCCAGGCAAGAAGTTTTTTCTCTCAAAATTCCTGTATTTTTCTTTTCACGTGTCTCTAGGATTCAGCTGAAGCACTTTCTATGTTTACGGGAGAGGAAGAGATATTTGCCTTTCAACGGACTATCTCGCGACTTACCGAAATGCAGACAGAGCAATACTGGAAAGATGGGGATCGGAGCAAAAAAAAAGTTGCAGCCGGAAGGTTAAAAATAAAGAGTAACTGAAAAGAAAAAAGGGTTTCAAGCTTTTTAAAGAGGCACATTAACTAACTTGACACTTTATGTATCATGTAAGCGTTAAAAACTACAGCATTATTTACTGGCCCCCTTTAATGCCAATCTATAGATATAATTTTATTCAGTCTAGCATGAAAACTTTATTGACCAAATAGAAAATTTCCTTTTAACTGATGATGACTGGAAAAATAGGTAAAACATATTTATTATTGACCATATCGCATTGCAGTTTGAACAAATAAAAATACAAGGTAGAAACATTAAATGCATATTTTGAATCTATCAATCTCTGTTTTATTGTTGAAAAATAAAATATACAAATGTATCTGGAATATCCCTGATTTTTAAAAATCATTTTCTTTTAGGTAGCAATTGTAAATTTCATATATATTCACAAAATCCCCTGTGTAACACCAATTTACAGTATTCCACTTGCCACTTAGTGTGTAGCGCTTCTGTTTTTCTGCTGCCAGAGAATGTTCAGGTGATACAGTTTCATATATTATTTATTTGTTCATCATATTTACTGTATATAGCCATCCATCTCTCAGACAAGTGACTCTGAGTGACATATAACAAAACTAAAAACAATATATGCAAACGAATATTAACATTATGCTCTCTGCTAGATTTGGTGGAATGAGCAGATGTAATCCAGAGAATGGATGATCCCTGAGGTTATCCTCAGATACATATGAATTGGTAACACATTTTTCCTATTCCTTTTCCTCACCCTCCCATACTCAGATACACTGCCTCTCTGTTGAAAGACAAAGTTACCTTTCAAATAATTCTAGCTGATTTAGCTCTTGACAGATTCATTCACTGTCAATGCATTTCCCAGCATCGTTTGACTCCCATGACAAGGAATTGAGCAGCATGCTGATACCACTCAACTCCAATAGTGGAGAGATGCTACCAGGTTTTTTTTTCCACATCTGGAATTTTTATGCCCACGGCCTCCCAACCGGACAAAAACAATACTTACATTCTATTGAAATATAAGCATTCAAAGCGTGACATTCGTAGCAAGCAAATGACAGGAAGGGATTAAGCGTGATTAGCATGCTGTAGATTGGCATGACATTACAGGTAGTTGCTCCGCAGCTTTGCACCCTCTGAATAAAGCAACTCTTTCTGAGCCCTTTTATACATTCCTGTGGAGCAATCAGTCCAGACCTGGGAGTGTGCAGCTGTTGCAGAAGGCTAACCCAGGCTTAGTACTTTGTGAGAGAAGGTATTTAATTATTGCTATAATTATTGTGATTGCAAATATTGAAAAATTAGGGACACACCTGTAATATGTGAGATTTATGGCAGCCAATGCACAAAATACCTCTATCCCAGGATTAAAATAATGATTTACCTTCATACAGTTATAAAAGGTTTTTTTATTTAATGAGTGAAAGTAGTAATATATTACTTTAAAAGTGTTTTTCTTTAGAAATCACGGCCTTTAATGTATTATATTTTGGTACTACATTAAACTTACTTAAATATAATTTGGTGTGTATAAATTTAATAACTAAAGAGCAATTTATTTCCCAAATATAGTAACCGTCTCAACATTCATCTCAAGCATTCTTGATCCCAATTATCAGAATCTAAAAATATCTGACTCCATTATTTCAAAATTAGTACCTATCTTTTTGTTTCTATTATGTGAGAATTCATGTTGGTTTTTTTCAGTAAGGCTTCGGAACAATCTAGGACCTTATTATAACTAAAAACTACATGCAATCATGGTAATCACATCTAGGGCATTGTTGCACCTTAAAATAAGGTACCAGAATCCAATCTAATTAGATGCATGAAGTTTAATCCTAATTTGGTTACAACTGTACAACTTCCGTTTTCATTGCAATACATTGACAGGCAAGTTGTCTGAAAGTTTCAATATTCTTACTCTGTTCATCTTTATTACTCTTTCTTTTTGTTTTTCTTGTGCTTTAGATTATAAGACTCTTGGAGCAAGGATCCTTTAAAACTAATGTTAATCCCACTCTGCAACTGAATATTAAGCAGCAAGTCATATGGTCAAGTATTGCTCCCTTATCAATAATGGAATTATGACAATAGGAATGGCTTGATGTTTTTGAAGCACATCTTTCTTCATTGTTACCAAGTTGCAGTATAAACATTTGAGGTGATCGTTGATTTATTGCTAAAAGAACCAAAGATATGTTTATATGTAGGATGAACATAACCTGACTTCTGATATTGGACAGTTTCTTGGATAAAAAAATCATCTCTTATTCAGTCTTGGGGATCTTTTTATCAACATCTTTTTTACTTTGATGTTTCATACATTATGAAGAAATAAATGATTCATTTTATATTCTGGTCTTGATAAAGACTAGCAAGAATCCTCTTATTTTGAGGATAAAAAGGATGGATCAGTCAGGAGTTAGATCTTTATAAAGGTAAAGGAATGGAAGAATAATAAGCTAAAATATATTAATAATTTATATTATGATTGTAATTTATATAAATTAAATTACGCCCAGCATTTTAAAAGGTTGTGAAACTATTTAAAAGAAGGAGGAATAGTGGCTAATGTATGACATTGAGAATTCAGTCTTTTGTTTTGCAAAAGCTGTGAGTCTGTTTCTAGATTATTCATAGAACTGTAATGGCTCACTAACTCACGGCCCATGCAGAGTCCCTTGGGAGTTGGGCGGCATATAAATACAATAAATAAAATAAATAAATAAATAAATGCAACATCCTTTGTTTGAGTCTGGTTTTTTTCTGTTCCAGTTGCATTTTTTAATAGGAATGAAAGAATCATTTTCTTCCATGTCTAGATTAAACTTTAAAATGCCAGAATAAAGCCTTCTTCTTGGTTTTGTCGTTGGCCAAAAATAAATCATTATCGGCACATGTTTCTGGTAGTAGCTGACATACCAGCAGATGGGCCAGGCTCCGTGTCTCTCCACATTCACATAACATGTTGTTGTCCACTAAGAGGCTCAACTTGAGCATATTGGTTTTACATGTAGGCACTCCATCTCTCAACCTATTCAGGGTCCTCCAAATAGTATAAAGGAGGTCAGATCCTTCAGCCATATCCTCCTTTAATGTTATTCCTTACTCAGTGGTCTCCTTCCTCCATCTTTTAATTCAATTTTGTTCTTGTGTGCTCTCAAGAATGCCATAAAGGTGTTCCTAAATCTGAGTCATTTATTATCTTCTTTTCAAAATTAATATTTCAATCAATGCTAATTACTTTGCTATTTATTTAATTTTTATTCCACCTTTGATAGCTCAAGGTGGTGTACATACTTAATGCATAAACCTCCGATTTTCATCACAATGGGGTCGGGGGGCTGAGGGTGATTGGCCCCAAGGCACCCAGATGGCTTTAAATGTGACAAAGACATACTTTAGTTGTCAGGATTTGGCTTAATGTGATTCCTGCCAGTATGCTTTATAGCTGAAAATTATGTGATTCAAACTACTCTGGCTGGTTCAAACTGTGAATCAGCCAATGAGTTTTTCCATACTGTATCTCTATAATATAATGATGCTACTTAAAACTAATTTAAAAAAAAAATCTTTGCAATCACCCTATTTTAACAAAGTGGTTAATAAAACAACTAATAAAGTGTTTTTAATTATTTTCTATGGACTTGCAAGCATTTAATATCTATTGATCATGCCATACTATGATTCCTATGGCTACAGTTAAATCTTGGAAAAAAGGTCCAGCATTAGAAACATTAGAAAATGACAATGACATTGATGGCAAAAGCTTATATGATGTTGATATCCATGTCGGCTAGCTTCAATATTAAAAGATAATGGTCTTAACAGGAATATTTTATTTCTTAAGTCTCCTCAGTTCTCAGAAGAGAGCACTTTTCAAATACTTTATTTACTAGTAATCATGTTAGATATGAATTTGAAATTCCCTGCCCAGAAGCTCTAATTGTGGCTTTCCAGATATTGGATTGCAATGTCCATTCTCTAACCACGGGCCATCCTGACTAGGTCTAAGGAGAGTTGCCTTCTTGCAGCACTCAGAAAGGCATAGGTTGCCCACTCCTCCTGTATCAATGTAGAGTTTTACACCTCGTTCTCTTTATTGTTTCTGGAGTGCAGTAGAAAAAGACATTTGGGGTTCACTTCCATGCCATCCCACTCTGAGGAAAAAATTCTAACTTGGCATTTTTTTGGTTACACCAGAATTGGGCTTCTTAAATCTGGGTGAAAAATAAAATTATTTCTCCTGTGACGAGGATAACACTTCAGCCTCCCTGAGAGTAAGAATAATTAGGGAAAGTTAGACTCAGAACCTGCTGAGCTTAAGTGCTGCACTGAAAAGGGAGGAGGAAAAATGAGTGTGATGGCTGAGGGAAAGTTGAAGGCCATGCCAATGGCTGTTGAATCTTCCTGTATAAACTCTCTATCCTTCAAATGGTCTTGAACTAGCTCACTGGCCAGGCAGAAAATGGAATACCAGGAGAGAGGAAAAGGAGTTAGCTGTTCTAAAGAGGAAGGGGCTGCCTAAACCCTTGGCTGAAACTGTCAGCCTAACCTGTCTGTTTAAAGGAAAATCAAATGCCATTAACTGCTAACACAGCTTATTTTTTTGGTTGGACATTTTAATTTGATATGATAGTTTCAAAGCTCCAAACTTCACAGGAGACTGTTTTAAAGCTATGTTTCTAAAAGCTTCAGGCACTGGAATGAATAAATGTAATTGAACCCTCTTTGGTGTATCCAGTTTTTGCTTTCTGGCACCTGCAACTAGTACTGTAATTCGTCCCCCTCTGCCTAAAGTAGTCACTACCATATCTCTAGATATTACTCCCATGAGACTATTTATGCATCTATATTGGCTGATGCTGCAACTTATCTTCCCCCTCATCAAATCTGAACAAATGTAAAAAAAGAGAATAACCTACAGCAAATTTTTAACATAGAATACCTGGATGTTCTTGTCAAGTGTATAAAGAAAGGAAAATTCCCAGGAAAATGTGGAAGTATCTGTGGTCTGCATTGTCATCTTATTACAGAGAAGCTACTTCAATATATCATCATATATATATATACCCGTGTTTCTTAGCCTTAGTTTCGCTTGGCCTTAGTTTCGGGGAGGTCTTTTTTTTTTTTGAGGTGCAGGAGGATCACCTCCTCGAGGTGCAGGAAGGGCTGCCTCCTGTGCTGGCCATGGACACCCCTTCACTAGGGCTTACTTTTGGGGTAGGGGGTATATTAGCCCCCACAAAAAAAAATTAGGCTTGGGCTTATTTTTTAGGTGGGTCGTATTGTCGGAGAAACAGGGTATATATGGTCTAGTCCAGGGCTGTGAAAGTCGCGGGCTGCAGGCCAGATGAGTCACGCGCTGGCCACGCTCACACCTGGTTCAGCGAAGGGGAAAAAGGTCACGATTCGTCACATAACACCGCCACGATGACGCAAGTTTGACACCCCTGGTCTAGTCCAATCAGATTTATCCACAGTTAACAAACAAAATCCAAAAAAGCCCTGCATTTATGGTTCAGATAAAACACTGCATAAAACACTGAAATAGTTATCACCCTGAAATATTTTAAAGTTATATATATATAAGTTAATGTTCCTAAACTGTTATTCTATTATAATCTCTGATCCAACTTGTAGAATAGTATACTAAACATTGGGGATATCTAGGTGCATAGGCATATGTCGGCATCTAGCACCACCCAGTGTTCATTGTCTACAATAGAATTATTTTACACCTCTGCTGATATTATATTTTACTTGAGGCACAATCCAGTTAATATTTGAATAAAAAATCAGCCTTGAACATTGTAATATTTAACTATGATTGTTCTACACCAATGTTTACCTAACACGACAATTTTGAGACTCCTCCTTTGCGTCTGTTGTCGTCGTCACTAGTGGTGGTGTGGTATTTATGGCAGGGATTTTAGCAACTTTAAAATGTACTGGCTGGGAAATTTTGGGAGTTGAAGTCCACATGTTTTAAAGTCGCCAAACCTGAGAGACATTGATCAATAGGTGCAAAAGCTATGGAAAAAATAGGGATGGCAATCAATGCCTTCAAGGCAAAAGATGACCATTTCTTGTGAAAGTACATAACTCGTGCCAATGCAGCTGTGTCACCAACTGCATCATAGTGGCTCTAAAAAGAGTCTTACTGTTGCCACCATCAATGCTGCAATGCTGCTGCAATTCCTTGTTGTCTACAGCAATGTTGCTGTAGACAATAAGGAACTAATACAACTAATTTCTTGACATCTCTGTCAGCAAACATAAGAGATAGACTTCAACAGGATTTATTACCTAGGTTCACATATGGTATCATGGAAAGGGTTGTTTGCCAGCTCCAAAACTGTCAAGATGGTAGCCACAATGGTGTGATGTGTAACATACATTAAAAACAGGCAAAGCTTCAATCATGTTATCACAATCACGAATTTGACATTTTTGGCCACGCTCCCCTAGCTCTCTGAGTTTGATTTTACTGAATCCAGCCACTGTGGCACATAAATCATGGCTTATGGCTTAACAAGTAAACAGCAAAATAATTATCAGAGCCAGTTTGGTCTAGTGGTTAAAACATGGGCAAGAAAGCAGGAGACCATGAGTTCAAATTCTGCCTTAGCCATGAAAGCCAGCTAGGCCAGCCATTCTCTCTCAGCCAACCCACCTCACAGGGTGGTTGTGGGGAAAATAGGAGGTGGGAGTATTAAGTATGTTTGCTGCCGTGAGTTATTTGTAAAAATAATATTAGTGGAACACTAATTAATTAAATAAAATGTGATTAAAAGAGGTTATTGCATATTGCAGTTTTTTATTTTAATTTCCAAAGCCAGGTATCTGCAGCTGTGGATAACTTACCGAGGATTCCAAAAAATAAAAGAGTTTTTAAAAATCATATCACTAAAAGACACCCATGTCAAGGAAGAAAACAAAAAATATTAGACTTTAAACAACTTTAGTTGCGTTAACTAGTTCAGGGGTCTCCAACCTTGGCAACTTTAAGCCTGGTGGACTTCAACTCCCAGAATTCTCCAACCAGGAATTCTGGGAGTTGAAGTCTGCCAGCCTTAAAGCTGCCCAGGTTGGAGACCCCTGAACTAGGCATCATTCTTAACAGAGCTAGCCACTGTTCTGGCTGGCCCAGAGCCT